>VMKM01003025.1:0-48980 GCA_008360985.2 Macquaria ambigua
AATGAGATAAACGCAGCACTAAGGCTATCATTTTCTACATCTACATGAATATTAAAATCACCTACAATAATTATTTTATCTGTTTTAAGGACTAAACCTGATAAGAACTCTGAGAATTCAGATAAAAATTCAGAATACGGTCCAGGAGCATTAGATTGTTTACCAGTACAGCTTTAGATGACAGAGATCTGATGTTTAAGAGGGCAGCAGTGGCTCAGCAGTTTCGGCAGCTCCGTCCCTATCGGTGTGTGAATGAGACCAGTCTGTAAAGCGCTTTGGGAACCTTTAAGGTTGAAAAGCACTATTAACTGAATTTTGCTATCTGTGATTATGGTATTGTGATGGCATAAGTTTTTGTGTAGTGCTGACACTGCCACCAGATGGCTTTAAAGTATAGAGTTACTGAAGATGGAGAAAATGCTTTGATGAAGCATTTCATCAAAGCAAAACAGCGTTCTATCAGTACATCAGTTATTCATTGAGTGAAAATATACAACAAGGAAACTGTGTAAAGAAGCCACATACCTGAAAGCCGAGCCAACAGGGAGGTCTGATCAGTGACTGTAAACCAACGGACTGCCAGGCTGCTGCGTTGTGTGACTGTGGACAGGAAGTTGGTGTCTGGGTTGTGAATTGGATAGAGGAAGTCCATCAGGTCTCCTCCAGGATAGAATCGCCTCAGACGGCCCTGCTGCCCTTTAAACAGAATCAATACATCAATAAACTAAAACAGCAATTAATTTCTAACTTTCATCAGCTGATTAAAGTACGAAAATTGTTTTTTACTTTTGAGTCATGTATCACCGACATGGCAGAAAATGATAATGTTCTAATTGATATATGATACCTTATGATTTATGAACATGAATTAAAAGTGAAATGTAGTAAAATCTATTTTTTTATTCAAATACAAAAATCAAGTTTCTCACATTGGATTGGTGAAATTCAAACAGCAAAATTCAAGATGAAAAATTCAAACTTGAACATCCAGACTATCAAGGATAATCAATCGAGCTTGGATGAAATCGATCAGACCTCTGTCCTGTTACATTCTGTCGGTCATGTGATCCAGAAAGAAAAGTTCAGATTAGCAACTGAATGAACTTATCTGAATTTGTGAACCACCAGAAAAACCAGGTTTTTGAAATTGCAAAACATACTGTTAATTCAAATAGATAGATTTCATGGTAAAATATTTCAGTAGTGTGTACAGTCATTTCAACATGAAGTATTCAGCAGAAGTTACATTTCATAAAATTTAAATTTTAATTGAATAAAGAATTCAAAAAATTGCAGCCTTTTTTTGCTTCCATAATAACATATCATACTGTGGAGGCCTTTTATTGATAAATTATGAGACAATTCCCCAATTTTCACAATTTATTGTTCACAGTTTTACTGTCCAGTACAGCAGTGTAGAGTCCTTCAGTGCTGCCTTTTTGGATTGTTTTTACAAGATTATCTGGTGTCAGCCATATCTTCTATTTTTAGCTTTGCTTTAGTTTAGGATGAAATGTAGTAAAAAATCTTTTTGCAGCAGGTGGTATATACTATATATATATATACTATAATACTATAATACAAATGCTAAATCATAAATTCTTTTAGACATTTTCCACCCAAAATCTGGCCACTCTTTGTGTATTAAAATGTATTTGTTAATGTTTTATTTATTGTATTAAAGTATTTAAAAATGTAAATGAGACACAGCAGATAGGCCTACACAAGATACATTTTAAATTACTAGTAGTTTTTGAGGTTAAGCTTGAAGGTTTATTCATTCATATTTGGAACAAACCACTGACTGACTGACTCCACTTCTGTTGTAATGTTTTTTACTGTTTCTTGATGTCAAACATCTCCGTCTTACTTGCAGCCTGTTTAAATGCAGACAGCATTGGTTCATATATATCGTAGTAGACTCTGGCGGGGTGAGTGTTGTCACGGACGAACAGCAGGTCACTCATGTTTGGGTGAATTGAACCCTGCCACAATGTCAGACTGAACCTGGAAACCAAAAACAGCCTCAGATCATCGGAACAGAACACGAACATATCAAAAAAATCACAGTCACATTAATGATACTTCATTAACACCGTTGGTTTTCTTTAGTTTGAGAGCAGCTGATGCTCTTTTCTGAGCGTGGTCAGCAACTTACAACACTGAGTGTTTCATGGACTGATATGGTGTTTTAATCAAGCAGACAGAGAACATGCAAATTATTCTGTGAGTGAAAATGCTGTGGATTATCACTTGAATGCCTGAGGAGTGGGACATTCTTATTGATAAATGATTCATTTTAGCCATTGACATAATACGGATGGAAGTTGGCTGTGTTACCGTGGTGACTGGCTGAGGAGCCAGCTGATGTGCTGCCAGGCACTGCGAACCAACAGGGCCTGGACTGGGAATGTCACCTAAAGAGACAAATGATTCTTTCAATGACAATGACCTGCAGCTGCTACATAGGTTATTGCCACATATCAGAATATACCTTGGTGAAATGACTGTGAAAAAATGGTGTTGGTGTTACTTGTCCTCCCTCCCTCCATACCAACTATAAACACATATGTTTTTGCAGCAGGGAACATAAAAACCGTATATCACACACAGAAATGTGAGGAGGGAAGCAACAGAGTTCTTCTTCGAGTATAATGAAAGGTGACCTCTGCCTGTACAGCACTACGTGTTAGACACTAAATAAAATAAAAGTGGAACAATCTATCATATTAGCTGCGTCGCTTCAGCTAATTTTCCTTATTACCCTGCTCTGCTGGACTGTACACTCCTCCACAGTAAAGATACAACAAGGATTACAGTCAGTGAGAGTTGATACAAATACTTGAAGTACCGGTAACCAAGTAGCCAAATTCCTGCTCTTTTGCGTGAACGTGTGAATGAATCTTGCTGTACCACTTTCTGATTTGACCAGGGTCTAAGACTAATTCAGACTCATTTCCACGCTGCTTGATACTTAATAATACTGGATTACCCTTTCTCCCACTGATGTTACTTTTGTGTGTCTTTTAAAGCTTACCTTTTGGGGGACATCTTTGATCATATTATACATGTCTTCCACCATGGACCTGGTGTAGGTTTTAATGAATAATGGAGGAGCATAGACTGCCTGTCAGAAACAAAACAATGTCAGCTGTGAATCACAATCATTCTGACTAAAACAGGGCTAAAAGCTGAGCTAGTGCTTCCATAAGGCTACATCAGGTCAAAATGTCAGTTTGTCCAACACTTTGGTTTATTACCAAATACCTGCAAATCTAATGACATTCCCATCTGCCAGCTGTACTTAGTGCGAATTAACACATGTTAGCATGCTAACACACTAAACTGAAATGGTTAACATGTTAAACATTATACCTGCTGACGACCAGCATGTTAGCATTGTCACTGAGAGCATGTTTGCATGCTGACGTTAGCATTTAGCTCAAAGCACCACTGTGCCTAAGTGCAGCCTCACAGAGCCTATAGCATGGCTGTTAACGTGTATCCAACCAAATCAGGCAGAAAATACTTCTTATCCAGAGTAGATGCATGTAGGACTCATGACTTCACTGATCCTTTGACTTAAACCAAAGTGCTGGATTCACCAACTAACTGACCTACCAACTGACCATCTGAACAACAATTAATGGCTTGGCTAAGTACTATACCGGGATTCCTACTCAGGCTGTGATCATGTAATACCTTCCATCCAGGAGACAAAGTCACATCGGGAAACTTCTCCTGAATCAACTGCAAAAATCTGGAAAAGGAGGAAGGTAGGAAAGAGAGAAGACAAATGTACTGCATGTTATGATGGGACAGTGAGTATATATATATATTTATATATATGGACTTTCTCATTTTTTTCCAGATCTCCCAAGATTGATTATCAATGCATCTTCTAACATAAATCTAGTCTCAATCCATCTTTATTGAGGGATAACTCATGCACAAGCTTGTGAATAGCAAGGAACCAACTGATGCAGTGGCATAAGGTAGTTATGACGGGCCCTAGTGCATGCTAGTTACTAGTTATGAACCACACACACACACACACACACACACACACTTGTCAGTCTTGACACATTTTGCGCCTAAACTAGCTACCATATATTGTATCGTCTTGATCAAATAGAGTCTTAATTGGACATCAACATACATATTACCCAGCAATCATTGTTGTATATCTGTGTATGACAAAAATGCCAAAGAAAATGAGAAATTAATTATTTAATTGAATAGTTTTTTATAGTTTATGTAGAATAATCATATCATTTAAATTAAAAATAATAATAATTTAAATTAAAACCAGGGCATATATAGCCAGTGGCACCATTTTTAATTGAATGTGAGTTTTTCTTTGAACTCAGGTGTATTTGAGGCAAAATACATAAAAATCAGGCTTCCTCACCTGGTTCCGTTGACTGGAGGCAGGAAGTCTGGTACGTTGGGACCTTGGAGGATGTCAGCATTGAGCCACACAGGCCTGTTTATTCCTCTGCTACTGTTCTTTTGACTAAGCAGGTCCAATGACAAACCCACTGATTCCAGAGACTTAAAATCCAACTTCATGCCTGCAGGGAGACATAGAGCATCAAAACCTGCGCTTTGCTTCTTCAGATCGTCGGATGGACACAGACAGACGTACAAATAAAGACACAGAAAGACACATTTGTTCATTTCTACTCTACTGTACTTTTTCTGGAGGCCAGCACAGCATCCAGCCATTGGTCCAGAGTGTTGTCACTATAGATGTCAGGAGGGTGGGCCATGATAGGGATTGGCTTCTCACTGGGTGTTCCATAACCCTCCAGAGTGACATCAGACTCCAGGATCATAGCATCACCTAGGGGACGAGGGAACAGGGTACAGTTTTGTCAGATGATGTATTTAATGGAGCATAATGTTGCTATTGTACAGTACAGTATGTAAAGCTCATAGTTACAGGGGAGTGTTATCATTTTAACATTCACTGTCACCATATTAGCCAGTAGAGCTCCAGGGACAAACAACACCATCAAAGAAGAATCCAATAGTGTCTGTGTGTGTAAGTGTGAGGGAGTTTACTTGCGAGGGCTTTGTTCATTTCCTCCTTTCTATTGGCTCTGTGAAACCAGGTAGCCAACAGACCGTCAGGTTTGCTGATATCACCCGACTGAACCAGGAAGTCCAGCATGTCTCCTCCAGTAGAAAATGAGGCAAGAGGAGCTGAAGAACCTGATTGGATAGCAAGACAAGCACAGCATGTTATATTTAAATAGAGTATGTTGTGTATATTTTTTTCTTTTCTCTTTTTTGGGAGAGTGGGGGAGGGTCTTCAGTGATCACTACACTACACTATCTTAAATTATTTGCGCACTTTTGGTTATTAATGGCATTATTAATAATGAATGAATTGTACAAACTCAACAGTGTTATAGTACTTTGAGATATTGTTGGGAGGGGGTTGCAGGTCTTCTCTTAGTCAAGGGGAGGGTCCAAAGAAAATATTAATAATGCTGGGAAGGGCCCTTGCTTTTCAAAAAAGTGAACCAAAATACTGTGTCTCAGTGGGTTAGGGCTACGCCCCTGATTATTGATTAATCAGTTATAGCTGCTGTTACCACGTCTATTCATATTGATAAACTTAAGTACAAGTGCATATAAAAATGATTCAACCTCTCCCCTTGGACTTTTCCATGTTTTATTATTTTACAGCTTTCAGTGGATTAATTATAACACAAAAACACTGAACACTTCACACGTTCATGTGGCTACATAACAGCTGTTTGGCCAAATGTGACCTCAGTAAATCTTATTTAACATCAACACGTAAATGAGCCACAGAGGTCTAAAAACCCGGGACTCCCCTCCTGTCAGTAGAACTCATGAAGACTATTGGATGAGAAAAGTCCACTTGCCTCTGATTTTCTATATTAGAATGTTCATATACAAGTTAATTTTAAGCCTTCAAACTAGTTCATGCATAAATCTTTGTGTATTTTATGCTGTGAATTACTTTGACATATTGGGATATAAAACTGTGTGATCCATTTACACTGATTTATCTTATGGTCTGTTTAGCGATTAGCAGTGTGTTTATTTGCATTGCACACAAAAGAAATCACCTGCTAAATGTATGTACTGTATAGTATGTGTGGGTCAATGTAACACGGCCGCTAGCTTGAGACTCATTTTATGGCAACATCAAGACAGCGTCCTCATATGGAGAGCCGGAGATCTCTGCTGCTTATAAGGCCAGAAATACACCCTGTAACAGTTTTGCTCAAAGACACTTTGACATGCAGAGCTTGGCTTAGCTACCAACCTTTTGAGTTGTATAGACCCTGTTCTACCACCTGAGACACGTCCATCATACATAGCAGCCATTTGACTGACACCACTGTGAATGTGAATATTAAATTTAAGTGATTCCATGCGATTAATATAAAAAGCATGTTAAAATGCCATTAAATACATGCAATACCACTCCTGCCAACTTATTCTGAATGATTTGAAATCCCATAGACCCAAAATTTGAATCAAATCAAGATTCAACAGTAGCAGTAGCACAGTGTTTCAAATCAAAAAAACGTAACCTTTCTATGTTCATAGTACTGTTAAGGGAACAATCTGTGATTTGGGATGGGGCTGGTTCTGTAGAAAGATCAGGGAGTGCGCATTTAAAGTTTACTCAAGCTGTTTAGTATTGCACTTTCATAAAGTTGGGGGATTTACAAAATTGAAGATCAGAGGCCGAGATATTTCCAATGAGATGATAGCATTCTTTTGTTAGACCCTCCCTTCCTGGTAAATATCCACGCCCCCAGTTTATACTACAGGTTTTATGTTGTTACATTTGTAGTGTCCGAGCTGTCAAAGCTCCTCCGGAGTTCCATTTTAATTGTTTTTGCTAAGTTAGCAGGTAATCTTGAGTGTGGCAAGGTGCAGTTATCTCTCTGTAATACCTATGGTCAACATGGAGCCCACAAGAGCTGTAGTGACGAATATATTATAATAAAATATATTATTAACGTTGTGAAACGGTTGCAGTTTGGTTAGGTTTAGCCACCACAACTACTTGGTTAGGTTTAGGAAAAGATCATGGTTTGGGTTACAATAAGTACGTTACTTATAAAGTTCTTATGTGATGTGTGCTAACGCAGCTACTGTTGTAGCATCCTGTTCGATACATTATGTGTGGCAGCTACATCATTTCACAGAAATCCTACAAATGTTGTAGAAAGGACAAGTCTGCCTCTACAGAGTATGGAGCTCAAATCACTCCCTCTAAACTCAAAAAAGGGACACAAGCTGCTCAGATCTCTGCCGGTATGGTGATGCTAAGTGGGTCCTTTAACCTAGCGTGGGCCCAGACCACGTCTCATTATCAGGCTACTTGTGATCTAGATGCTGTTGCGTTTCGTGAATATTTGTCTGAATTAGGTACCAGATGTGTACATTATCTTAAGAGGCTTGTGCATATTGGAATCGGTGTAGGACACTCTATCGACATCTGCTCAACTTTGGTGTAAATGAACAACACCTTCTGTCTGATATTTCATTCTGACTAAAAGGGCAGAATGTACCTGGCTTTTTGGTGAGCACCACGGCTGTGACAGTAATGATAATCAGCAGTATGACGAGTCCAACAGCCACAGATATCATTATCAGGTGTTGTTTTGTTAGGAAGCCCAGATAAAGGTCTTGCTGTCTCTTTTGTCCCGAGTCCAAACCTTGATGGTTAGACTGGGGCCTCGTCCTGGAGGAACACAGCAAAACACAGAGGAGCCGATCACACATCTATCGATGCAATCACATGAACAACATTTAGCATTTAAGAAGAAATATTCTGTAGTATCCTCAGGACTCAAGGACACAAATCACACCACGTTTTTTTGAAATAAATAATTTATTACTGAGTCATTTTAGTGAACATTTTTAACTTTGTTTTGTGCAGCTTGATAGAATATGTCTGTCACTGACCTGTTTTGCCTTTCTTCCATGCCAGTCCTTTCCTCTCTCTGATTGTCCTCTCTTTCTGCCATCCTCTTCTGCCTGGTCTTTCTGCTGTCCTTAGGATTCCAAAAATGTAGTCTTTGTAAAGAGCTGCAGAACAACACCCAGTGACTAGTAGGGATGTTTCTTGTCAGGTATATGAGCCTTATCCAAAGACCAGAGGTCACAGTGATGTCACTGATACGGTGCACGTTATCTTCAGTCTCCATTCTACTCTCTCAGCCCTGACAGGTATGAAATGCAGGTAGCAGGGCCCTGAATGTCCCTTCAATAATAAAAAAAAACTAGTTATGATTCTTCACTTATTTAATATGAGCAAAATGAATCATGATATAAGGGAGTGGGCGTCCCTTCCAAAAGTTCACCAGATAAATCTAAATCGCGAGATCAGGTCAATAAAGAAGAAAAAATATATGCAACACAAAATTCTATAATTAATAATAATAATAATTTTTTAAGACTTGGGCTTTTTCTCTTGTGAAATATGGATAGTTTTCCCTTATAGGGTGTCTGTAACATGAAAATCACTCTTTGGTAGAACTGCTGACAACTTACTGACATCCATCTCTGACCATCCTTGACAAAGAAAAATCACCAGAGAAAAACTAGAGTCAGTAAGAAGACATGAGATAAGGTGACACAACATAGAATTGTGAATGTTTTCTTGTTTTGTTTGTTTGTTTTTACAGATTTTTGGAAGTAAAGATGTCACAGGAAATGAGGGGAGAGAGGGAGAAGGGGAATGACATGATGTGGTGTGTGGCCGAGGCCACCACGGCGCCCCTAGAATTGCGAGTCCCTATAGAATGAGTAACATGTGTACATAAAACTGAAACTATCTGCATAGCATAAGGGCTAAGGCTGCACACACCTAAGCCTACTTCTTGAATTGCAATGATTTATTGTGATCTAAGCACCATCGGGATGGCAAACACTTAATCTATATGTCCAGTTTAGATATACAGCTGAGCAAAGTAATCACCTGGGTACATAATCATAAAAAAATATTAAGTTTCTAATCTTGGATCAGGTGTCATAAAGACAATAAATGTCACTTTGATTAAAGAGATATGCCATAAAGTTTTATCACACTGCCACTTGCCACACCGACGGCTAGTTGTTGGTGTTTAAAAGTAATTTTTCTCTTTTTTTTTAAACTGTTGCCTAAGTAAAAGCTGGTATCCGTAATAATGTTTTTCTTCATTTTCTTCATTTCTTTGTGGTGTCAAAAACACATTATTGTGGACTGTCCAGCAGGGGCGCGGGGCGTCACGTTGCTATAGCAACTAAATAGGGAAGACACACAACAACATTACAATCATGTCTGTGGCAAAAGAAGAAAGACAGAAGAGACGCGCTCTGGTGCTCAGGCCGTAAGTTGACTTTTTTTCCCCGAAGCAAGTCATTTTGTCAACATGGTCATTATAAGCAAACAAACATGGAGCCATGCTAACTGTTACGCTAATGTATTATTTTGCTGTCCCCTAGCTCTTCTCGAACAATAAATATTTCAGTTTCCGGTATACACCAAGGCACGAGACACACAAACAGCGTTGTCGGTTCCCCGAGCAGGAAAAGTTTGAGTCTGGGCGGTGGCAGCAAAGTTCTGGAGAAGAGCGTCATTCAAACTCCGAGACAAGCTGTTCGGGTAACTTAAACCAAGCCGTCCTTTCTAACTATGTTAGTAGCAGCAGTAGTAGTATTGTAGCTAGGTGGCCAGTAATTGTTCTCCTGTCTGCAGGTGTTTGACGAAGAAGACAATGACGTCACTCCTCTGCCGCTGTACCGGGCAGGTCCAGCAGCTGTGCAGGCTAAAGCCAGCAGGTTCTTCCTGGATGAAATCTCTGCTGCTGGATCGGCATCAGACCAGACAACAGCCACTGGGAGCTTCACTATGCCTTTCTCCAGGTACCAGGGCTCATTGTTTTAACCCAGCTGAAGTGATGGTCCCACAGCTGGAGCTGATCTGGGATGGCATGAGGGTGTGGATCCCATATGTTAAAGCATTACTTGACCTTGGGAAAACTGAATAATAAAATATTATATATGATTTTTCTTTTTTTCTTTCTTTTCTTTTTTTTTTTTAACCACAGGCTGCTTTGTTAAAAGAATCAATGAAATCACCTGGTCAAATGTATGATTTATTGATAAAAGAGATTACATTGGGCAGGAAAATAATCATTTATAGACATACAATATGATTTGTAGCCATATGTCTTAGAAGGCACTGTAATATAAGTGTTTGACATCCCTTTTTGTACCTTGTGTAGCCCATTAAGACAAGTGTTACCACACATTTTCACCTTGTAAAAATGTACTCTGACATTGTTTTGCAGGTCAGTATTAGGGAGCAGCAGAATATCCAGCCAGTCTACCATCGAATCAGTGAATGAGGAGATTGAGGATACATTTTCCAAATGGGACATGCCCATCAACTTCCCAGGTTCAATACAATATTATTTTTTTTAATGATTTCATAAAAAAAACAACATTATTGCTGTTTTTGTTTTACTGTTTATTCCTTTTGATTACTATATTCATAATTTTTGGAGCTCCATCTTTAATGTTGGTACACGACAATAAGTTCATTTAAATGAAATGCAGCAAAATACAGTTACATCTGCAACATTTTTATTGTGATTGAATGTCACAGTTCTCTGTAGCAGATAATTGTATTTTTCTTGTCAATATTTTTATTGTTCCTTTTTACTACTGCAACACTGAAATTTCCCCTTGGGGATTAATAAAGTCTATCTATCTATCTATCTATCTATCTATCTATCTATCTATCTATCTATCTATCTATCTATCTATCTATCTATCTCTATCTTCTGTGGTATTTGAGGAAAGTTCATTTTTGTGTCATGTCTGCTGTTCCCTGTCAGATGTGCAGCAGAAAAGAGACACTGTGAAAGAACATGTGACAGAAGAAGTGTTGAAAGAGATCATAGATGTCTACATCTCTGAGACAGACAGCATTTCACTGCTGGACATACCAAGCACCTTTGTGTCAGTGGATGCTGATGACGCAGAAGCTATCATGTGAGTGAAGTCATCAAGTCATCCCTGATTTTTGTATGTGTATGTAAATGTGTATCAAGCCAACCTTGAGTAGGGCTGCTCCAAGACTTCCCCTGGGAAAGACTGGCCGCTCTCAATATTTTTGAACTGCAAAAAAGACCGAGATTGATATGTCTTTCTCTATGGAACTGTCCTGGGACACACATACTGATGCAAGTATGTGTCTGTGGAATAGAGGTGAATTCTATCTATTGGTCAATAATTGAAAAATTCGTCTTTGGTTTTAACAAGTTTGTGTCACCTTCCCCCTTTTTTTTACAGAGAGAGGAACAATCAGTATGCTGAGGTTTACAGGAACAGAATGGGCAATGATAAGTACGTGGATCGATCAATGCAGACGTTGAATGGAGCGACTAAAAACAAACAGGTCCAGAGCGACAGCATAGTCATGGTGGACACAGGTTAGGCTCATTGTTTTCCCTTGGAGCTTATAATCTTAAAGCTGCATTAACTGATTTTTCTTATGGCCACATGGGGGCAGCGGAACAAGCTGAAATCACAATACAGACATATCATCATATTGTAAAGTGGCTAACAACAGTTGCCTATTTAAACACCAGTAGATACAGAGTAAGGTTAGCGTTCATTTGGAGTCGTGTTTCTGGCCACCTGATGAATGTAAGTCCAACATACTCTCCTTTTAGCTCTGTTTTGGGCTCAGCCAACTCCTGAGAATAAAATCTGGACACAAGATAAAACGATGGATTGTCGCGCCTGATGCCCATTGCCGTTTCTGACCCGCCCCTTGCCCTACGTCTGCCGGGTCAGTGAAATGAGGCAATGTTTTGATGAGTGGGTCCACGTTATGTTTGTATTGTGCATGTGCATGACGACGCACATGCACACGCTCGAACACATGGGCAACGCGATACACATTCCTGCTGCTGGTTTTACGCTGGTTTTGATTGACAGTTGGTGGCAGTGATGTGGTAATGGTAGCAAGGTGTCGGCAAAAGCAGTGAAGAAGACTGCTAGCTAGCTAACAAAAATGTAAACAATGCTAAATTTGAAGTAAATGCATTCAACATATTTGTTAGACATCACAATGCTTTTTAGTGAGAAACATATAAACATAATATAAACATGACTTTTTGTTTATCAAAAAACAAAACAAAACAGGGCATCTTTAATAGTTAACTTGTAGAATTGCTGTATGTTGTTTCAGAAAACCTCACATATGTGAAAAAGGAGTGCTAAGCTGAGTCTGTAAACTGAAAATATCCACATTTGGGAAGCTGGAATCAGTACATATTAGCCTGAAAAATAACTTAAACAATGAAATGATTATCGTTTGTTCCTACAAAAAAATGTTTTCTCTCTAGATAGAAACAATCCTTTAGTGCACAGTCAGTATAGATGAATAGTGTTTGGCTTCTCAGACTTGACAGTCTTTTCAAATGTTCCATGTCCACAGCCACGACTGTTACCACCTGGGACCTGTATAACACTGTGATCAGCCCTGATCAGGATGAAACAGTGTGTAGCCCTGAAGCAGAGAGGGCTGACTATCCAGAGGCTGTGGACACCAGCAGAGGTGCAGAGAGGAGCGTGTCAGTGGGCAGCACAGTCAGTACAGGTAACAATGAACAGGTAACAGTGAAGGACACTGGAGATGGACTGGATGCTGTGCTTCAGTCTGGGTTTTATTGGGTGTAATTCCACTCCAAATAACCAAGAATTCTCCGAAATGTGTTTGTGTTGGATGATTCAAGAGTGTGTAAATAAATTAACATAACCTCTTAGATACTGTGCACAGAGAAAATGGTGAGACCACTGGCTGACTTTGATGTCATTCACACACTATATCATTACAAAGTGTCTGTTTAATGCCTTTCATGATTCAGAACTGAAGTAATATGAATTCTTACAGTTACAGTACTTTTAATTTAGGCCTTATCGTTTATCGTTTTGCAATAACTTGCATGTATAATGTTCTTGCATTTCTCTTCAGCCAGTGCTGCCAGCTCATTGAAAGAAGTGGAAGTGTTTGGGAACAGTTTAAATGCTGAGTCACACCTGCAGCTGATCATGCTCTCAGAGAAATTCCAACACTGCTTACTGGTAATGGAGAGGAGCATACTGGGAAACACCTTTCAACCCAAGCTGGCTGCTTACAGACAGCTGCCCATACTAGAAGGTACACTCAGCTCATTGTTTTCACTTCAGAAGCACTGACACACTAGTGATGATGCAGGTGACTTAAGATGCTGGACTGCTGTCATTTACGCCTCATAACTGGTACAATACACATACACATGTATTGCATCCCAGTCATGTGTGAGGTGAGATAAAGTGTTAATGGATACTAATGTATAAAGTGAGTATAAATGTAATGATTGTGTCAGACCCAGACAGTCCAGTGATGCCTGGGAAGGTGGAGCAGAGGGAGGAGGATACAGAGAGCCCTCTGTCTCCAGCCCTGGAGTGTCTCTGGGCTTTCAGCTGTGAGCTCAGCAGAGGACGCAGCGTCAGCAGCATGGCCTGGAACAAGAAGAACCCGGTAACACAAAAAAACAACTATTGCTCCTGTACACCTGAGTCACTGTCATTTTGTCTACTTTGATGGTGTTTTAGAATGTTTTTTTATCACATCTGTCAGTATTGTAGGATGTCCATTTAATGGTGTTTACTAATTATTAGCAAAGTGGAGTATTGAAAACAAGTGTTAATCGTGTCTGCAGTATGTCTTTGTGGATGACAACATTTTGTTAGTCTGGATTATTCTTTAAAGGGTTAGCTCACCCAAATCACAAAAACATACTTTTCTCACTTAGCCCCAGTAGTGGTTGTTAGGAGCTGTGAACAGTTTTTACATTAACATTACATTAAAGAACTATGTCAATTCAATTTGAGTTTTTTGAAGAACCTGTACAGTTACATCGACCTCATCCACGTTTGTCACCATTTTTCTGTTTTTCTTCATGAATGTAGCTAGGTAGCTAGCTAGATATGTAGGATGATGACTTACCCATTCTTAAGTCCGCCTTCAGAGCTCTGATTGGTCAATTGTTTCTTCAGCCGGGGGAAACAGCCGTCAGTGAGCACAACACCAGGCCTATTTGAATTGCTGAACAAATCTTGAGTGACGATTCAGAGGTCTGGAACCAGGCTAATCTGGCCATGCAGATAGTTTTGGTTATGCTGTGATAAATACATACAATGGACGTTATTTGTGAAAAACTGAACAGCAATATGTCTTGTCAGAGCAATGTTCTGCTTCTGCTGGATAATCCCCAGAAAACACCATCAGTAGTTTTCATTGCAACGTCTTTTTTCTGAAAAAAAAAGTCCCAATGAAAACTGATGACCGTGAGGTCTAAGGATTATCCAGAGTAACCAAGATGCTGTTTTGTTGTGGAAAGATATACTTCTGTCGAGTTTTTCAGATGTCATTTTTTAAGCATCTTTGAGCTCCTTTGTATTGGGGTGGTGACAGATGCTTCAGAGGTGGATATCTCAAAATCTGGACACATAAAATTAAAACTATCTGCATGGCTAGATACCACTAGAGGCAGTGAGAAAGCCAATCAATACTGTGACTGGACTTTGTGAAAGATTATATTATATATTATTTTAGCATACATATCATTGAAATTGTCTGGCATGCAATTACAAATTAATTAAAATCTCTTGCTGACACTTTTATTACAATGCCAGCAAACATTTACTCTTTTATGGTTCTACACGTGTTCTTTGTTTGTTAAAAAAGTATAAATACATAATGGATTCGACCTAATAAGTCAAATGTGTGCCACTTCACTAAGACATATGTGCTTGTGCTCTGCTTTCTCTGCTAGGACCTCCTGGCTGTGGGCTACGGTGGCACTGACCCTAGTAACCAGAGACCAGGCCTGGTGTGCTGCTGGTCTCTCAAAAACCCCACGGTATGACTTTGTTTGAACCCTTACTTACTTTCCCAAACTTTCAAATATCATTCTCTAGTGCTTGGTGTGTGTCATGTGGGAATGTCAACCGTCCGTTCCAGATGTTGTGTTTCCCTTCTGCAGTGGCCTGAGCGTGTCATCCACTGTGACAGCCCCGTCACTTCCCTGGATTTCTCACCCAACAACCACAGTCAGTTGGCTGTGGGGATGCAAGACGGCAGTATCGCTATCTACAATGTGCAGAGTCGAGACATCAAATCGTGTGTCATCAGCAGCAGGTGAGGACTGTGTGCGTACACGGTGCAACTCACTCACTGAAAATAATAAGTACTGGTGCTACTATTGCTCTTCACTTCTTTGTGGTGTGTGTGTGTGTGTGTGTGTGTGTGTGTGTCTGTACACTAGGGAATGTCCCAACAAGCACTTTGGTCCAGTGTGGCAGCTCAGGTGGACCCAACAAGAGTTGAGCCTAACAGGAGAGGAGAAAGTGGAAGCTCTCTTTTCTGTGGCTGCAGATGGCAGGGTCAGCAAGTGGTTTGTCTGCAACGACGGCCTTGACTGCATAGGTACCGTACTCAGCAACAGGCGATGGTTTTACCATTGTCAATTCAGCTTGACGTACATAGTGATAAAGACTCTAAGAGCGTTCATAAATTCAGAAGTAGCCAGAATTGCAATGTAACCCTTTCACAAAGCCTGTTGAAAGAGAAACACCTTTTATTTAAAAGCACTGTGAAGACCTTTTCAATTCTTCAACTGTAAAACATGCTTGGAAAAGTGTAAAGGACATGGAAACAACAATACAGTCAATGGCAATTTTGTCAATACACATGACTGGTTTAAAAATGGTGCCATTTATATCATGTTGAAATGGAACTGCAAAGGGACTCAGCAAGACAAAATAAAAACCACACATTTAGTATATAACAATGCTATGAGAATGTGCTCATATTGAGTTGCCATTTTTAGTTGTAACAAATAATTCAAACAAGAGCATGAGGCATATTGTTATTATTACATTACTTTTACATTATGTGTGCATCTCTTACCACAGACCTGATGAAGCTCAAGAAAATTCATAATACAAAGAAGAAGGCTGGAGGGAACAAGACAGAAAGTGTTCTGTCTGCACTGACTCCTGGTCTGTGCTTTGACTTCCATCCAACAGTAAGTTGGTAACAGAAATTCAATAGATCAACAGACTGGTTTCAGCTAAGCCTAGTTCCTGGGCTTAAAAGCTTGTTTCTGTGGAAAACTACATATATATTAACAGATATGTTTTGGGATAATGCAGTTTGGAACAGTAGCTAATTAGTGCTGACACTGACTACTTTTGTAAAATGAATATTTTTAAGGTTGTTTGTTTCTTGGACTTCATAAATGTTTTTATCATTGTAATCATGCATCACACTTCTCTCCTGCATTTCATTATTCCTCCAGGATTCTAGTATCTACGTGGTTGGCACATGGGAAGGTCTCATCCACAAGTGCTCGTGTTCCAATAGTCAGCAGTTTCTGGAGACTTACAGGAAACACTTTGTAAGTCCATCAGAATAAAAGCCACCACCTCCTTGTGATAATTCTGATAAGACTGGTTTAAAGCAAGTAAAACACAAAAAAACACAAGGTATTTGCTTATTATTCCACACTAACCTCAGAAGCTCATATTTCATTTCATCAAATGTGATCTTGTTAAATCCATTAATGCTCTTTCCCACAATGCATTGCTTACTGGCCCTCAGCTGTTTCCTATAAAAATGCAGTAACATTTTCAACTAAGCAATTGTTAGTTATACACCTTTGCTTTGTACCGTTACATCGTTTACTGTTGGCTAAAATCAACACTGTTTGTCATCATACATAAGTTAGTATCATGGATCACATTAGCTGGTGTAATTTGGGAAGCTATTTTGCTAGCGATAATGTTAGTGAGCAAGCACACTAAGGTTAGCCAGCTAGTAACTTAGCTACGCTGCATGGATCTGGCATTGCTTTGTAACGTTAGCTGATAAAGTAATTTGCAAACAGAAAGCTAGCCAATTTACCAGCCATTACTAAGCTAACGTTAGCTAGCGGAACACACATAAACGTCACATCCTTTGGATTTTCCCGGCAAAACCGTCCCAAGTCGTTTACATAGAAATCAGTCCACAGGCTGCTATAGGCAACACAAAAAGTCGGGGAAGGTCTCATTTTTTAAGTTACATTACAATCCGTTCACACATTGGCAAATTGGCAATACAAAGTGATTAATACATGTAAATTGCTACATATAGTACCTTTGTGTTGGCCAATAAATCTGGTATTTATTTCAAAATCTGGCCATGTTTAGCAAAGGAAGAAAGTTAGAACAGCTTTATGAGGTCTAGCAGTTTCACACAGATCCACACATCGACATTTGATGGCAGCAATATGCTGTAAAATGAAGCAATGTCCCAAAAGAAGAGATAAAGAAGACTACAACCCATTGTAGACAATACAGGTTTCAAAAAATTTTATGGTAGGAAAAGTATTCATAATTAGGTCAAGGATACACATAATGTAATTTGTTGAAACAAAACCTTAATTAACTTTAATAATTGGAAAACTAATCATTGTCCTTCCATATTTTCTTCTCATCTTGTCTTTCTGTCTCTAGGACCACCTCATATCTTGAATGGTTTTGGCTCCCTGTAATACGTTTTTGTTTCAATGAATGTACATTTTTCAAGATTAGAGGTTCCTGCTAGATGCTAAAATCTCATTCTGTGACCACTTGTTACACACTTGTTATTCAGTGGGTCTGTGTTCTGCCACAAGCTTGTGTAATCAGAGAGAACCTCAGTAACTTTTACATCTTGCCCCTCAGTGTCCTGTGAACTGCATCACATGGTGTCCACTCAGTCCTGATGTGTTCCTGAGCTGCTCCTCTGACTGGACCATCCAGCTGTGGAAGCGGGACCGCTTTAACCCGGTGTTAGGCTTCACCTCCAGCCAGAGAGCTGCGTGCGACATCAAGTGGTTCCCAAAGTGCGCCACTGTATTTGGGGCCATTAATGAGGGACAGCTGGAGATCTGGGACCTGAATTCAAGCATGTGAGTCAGACTGAGGGGAGAATGTGTCTGGGATTGTTCTGCGTCTCACTGAGTTTCACCCTGTTTGTCTCTCTGATGTGAAACGTGAGCCAGTTGAGTACTGCTGTGTGTCCACCATATGCACTTCTCTCCTTCAGCTTGGACCCAATCATTGTACAGCCTGCAGCCCCTGGTGTGAAGATGCAGTCCCTGCTGTTTGCCACACAGACAGACTGTGTCCTGGTAGGAGACAGCGAGGGACAAGTGACTGTCTACCAGCTCAAGAACCTCAGTGTGGGAGAGAGCAGCCAGGTAACATTATCTTTCATAATCGTAATTGTGCTTTGGCGACACATGTCAAATGTCATGCCAATAAAGCCTATTGAATTGAACTGAATGGAATTAATAGATAAATAAATTACGCAAATACATAAAAACAAGTTAGTGATGCCAGAGCCAGAAGCGCCCCATTATGTTATCAACTGATCATGTTCACTTGCATGTCCAGAGGCTCAGACCACATTTTAAAAGCATGGCTCGTTGGCAGAGGCGCTCACTGTGGGGAGACCCCCCACAATTGTAACAACATAAAAACACAAAACATTCAGCTATGTTGAGTTTTGTGTCTTTCTCTTCAGTCACTTAAATATGTGTAGTTGTTATACTGCAGCAGATGTATGTTGCATCTGCAGTCCCTACTTTTGCAGATGCACAGTGTGTCATTTTATGTATGGACCACACAGCTGGGAAGCTTCCTTCATTATTTAAGTATTCTGACAGTTATAATGGAAAACGCTTACTGTAGATGTAGCCCTACCTGCACAGATGTAATTCTAAAATAAGTTTGCCCACATCATACACACCTGAAAGCAGATGTGGGGCAATAAATAATAAATTCAGGGTACTGTAACACATATTAATATGTAGACCTATATTGAAATTTGATGTGCTGTATATTTTTTGCAAAGAAGAACAGTTTTCTGCAGAAAAGCTGCTCTTCACTCAGCTCATCAAATTGTCTGCTGCTCTTACTGGTTTAAAGACAAGGAGAGGAAATGGTCATTATTGTAATCACTGCCACTGCCTACGTATATGATTGGACAAATGCAATACTAATTAACTACTAACTACTTGTAATTTAAATGAACCCTTCCTCAGTCACTTGAAATGTAGCCTAGTTAATGGCTTCATTCTTCATGTGTCCTCAAGCCCAAGGACACATGAAGGGAAAGAAACAACAACCAATCAACCCAAACAACACTATCACTATTGAGTCAGGCCAATATATTTGTGACACAGTTTTGTGCAATTGATGAGCTTTAACTGAACTTACTACACTGTCATTCTATCATTCACCCATGGAATCCCTGGCTTTTACTGACATAGCACCATACAGCTGTGTGTGTTACTGTGCATTAGCTGGGAGGCATTTGATGCAGTTTGGAAGCTTCTTTCCTCAGTCAGTCAGAGACATGGATACCTGACGGTCGGCTCTCATGTCTCTCTGGATCTTTTCTTTCAGGTGGATATTCTGGAAGGCATCATCCACTCTACAGCTTCCAGATAGCTTCAAGAAACACAGACAGATGTACACCCAAGCCATTTGGGTTTCTGTCTGCAAAATCAGTACAAAGACATACAAAGTATAGGTACAGATGTATGAGTAACAGAAGTGCATTTTTACTGTACTTTTTTATCATCATGAAGAATGTGTATCATCAAATGATTTGCATTAAACAGAAAGGACAAAAGTGGCAATGTTTTTCACATTATATGTAGTCATTTAACTGTAACTTAACTGTAACTTTTATCACTCTACATGAAGGTCTGTTTCATATTCGCCACACTGCCAGGAGTATAATTCTGGTGGAGAAATACTGAATTGGAGAGGAATGAATATCATTCTTAAAAAAACACATCATATACAGTATAATCTGGATGTTACTGTAGAACATAAACTCCTCCTCAACTTCCCCCAAACAATGCCCAGGACATGACCCCAGTGGCCTGTGCTTTAAAATGGTTTCATTCATTTTTTAACATCAGTGTTTGGAAAATTAAAAATGCATTTTATAATGAAATATGTGAAGCAGAACAAGCTATAAAAAACATTGTCCTTATAAAGTTGTTATGGCAAACATGCTAGTAAACCTACTTACACATCCATCAGACACGAAGCAACATTACAGATCCATGGGTAACTGATTAGTGCAGGTTTAAATTCAGATGTCACTGAGTTTATATCAATGGGTGCAAAGGTTAAGAGATGATTATGACATTTTCAACTAGTTTTCAAAATGACATCTGACATCACTTTAACGACATGTGACAACACTGAGGACGGAGACAAAAGTGGCTGCATGGAGGGTTTCATCCCTCAACACCTGTCGTGTTTTTTCCTAAATGTCTTACTATTTGGTAACAGAGTGGAAATGTGCCAAATGCAAAAATGTGTTAGTATGAAGTGGAAAAGATACCATGTCCTCAATCAAAAAACCTTTAACCACACCAGATGTAATCATGTAAATCCTTCGTTATGTGTAATGGAACATAAGACCACATTCAGCCATTCTACTTACAGTATATGCATGCATCATGAAAGATAACCTGGACCAGTTTCTCATCATCAGCATCTTTATTCTTCATTTTAAAAATAACAATCTCTGAAGCAACACTAAAGACAGATATTTTATCAAATTGTATATCTTAAGTGATTATTTTTCTTTTAAGAATTCTGGGACAATATATTCCCAGAACAACACCAGCAATGATGGGCACACATAATCCATGACCAGATCAATATATTTCATGATAGTAACAGCACAGTTTCCAAAGTGATTAGCGTTCATGTTGCAACAAACGCAAACATAAAACAAAAATTCTCAATGCATACATTTGCTTAGAAAAGAGAAACATGTTTTAACACAGCTACGCACACAAACATAAAAATCTCCCTTTATGAATGACTTGCATGAATGACCTTTTTGGCTGCCAAAATTCTTGTTGGCAACTAAAAATGTCTCCCAAATATTTTATTATTCTTATTATCATTTGAACCCCTGTGATCCAACGTTTCTGTGCCTTGTTTGGTTTGATGAATTTGATTTGTACTGATCTATGTGTAGCTATATAAACTGTTCATATGTGTTCAGTGCTTGATTCAAAACAAACATTTACTAATCATTAAAAACATTTAGTTTATTAAGGTTCTAATGATAAAGTGCAGTTGCAGAGAGAGAGAGTCATATGGCTTTGTTTCCACTCCTCCACTGATGTTATTTCTACATGTTGAACAGTGTGTTACATTAAAAGGGGGATTCAGATGGAAAACCAAAAACTGGCAACCTTCTTCTACTGATCTGTACTCACTTCTTGATTTTACGTCCTTATAACTTGGTCGTACCTAGACCCATGGGGACCCCTCCATGCCTTGAATTCAGTGTTACAATACACATGCCACTGTGGCCAGGGATGTACATTATACACCCAGACTTCCAGTCACTGCTCATAATGAGGTCAACCACCATTTTTAACCAAAAATACTTACAGATTTACACTTTAATTCCCTTCATTCTTCATATTATTTTCTCCAGTTACTTAGGCTGGTAAGGTGGTAAAACTCCTTGCTTGGTTTGTAAACAACTATGACTATATTGAAGCTTGGTCCATTCATCACCTGAGCTAATATGTGACATCACCTGACTGACACCAAAATCCACTCTCTGTCTCTCTGAGGCACATGCTAACACTCAAAGGTACAGTGTGTTAATTAGTCAGACGTGGTTACAGCAGCATTATTCAAAGTATGGAGATGGTGTGATCCAAAGTTGGTATTGCTTTTTTCCCTGATGGCCAAGAAGACTGAATACACCCTCAGAAATAGGGTTTCTGCATCGAACGATTATTTTTGTTATCGATTAATCTGCCAATTATTTTCTCAATTAATGGATTAATTGTTTGGTCTATAAAACATTAGAAAACAGTGAAAAACGCCCGTCACAATATGTTATGAACTCATTAAATTAAATCTCATTAGTTTGTCTGACCAATAGCCAAATCCCAAAAGTATTCAATTTATTATTTAATTTATTGCAAGACCAGGAAAAGTGGCACATTTTCACATTTGAGAATCTGGAACAATCACATTTTTGGTTTGGAATTTTTGCTTGAAAAATAACTTAAACGATTAGTCCACTATCAAAATAGTTGCCGATTAGTTTTCTGTTGATTGACTAATCGATTAATCGACTAATTGTTGCAGCTGTGTTTAGAAGTACATCGCAGTACCCTTTCTTGCAAGTCTATTTTTGTACCCATTTCTCTGTGCAAGTGCAGTAACATACAGGCTGCCTGTAATTTGCTGTGGGTGATGAAGGATAATTATATGGCCATCAGTTCTCGTTATCAGTTATGAAATCTGGAAACAGCAGGCAACAAACTAAACTGAAGTCTGGCAGTGCAAGAGACATGAGCAGGCAGGTGATCAGACAGGTTTTAAAGTTTGACTTCAACTTTGAGGTTTTGCAGGAAGTCGGTCTGTGGACCGTGCTAGATGTGTGGAAACAGTGGAAAATAAATAAGTGCATTTACCTAAGTAGTGTACTTGTTCATTACTTGAGTCGTTTCATGCTACTTTGTACTTCTACTCCACTAGTAAATATTGTAGTTTTCACTCCACTACATTTACCTTACAGGTATAGTTACTGGTTATTTTGCATATTTGGCCTACATTCCACACAAGGCATATAAGCTTCCAAAACATAACGCGGTTTAGTGAAAACATCTTATCAGGTCCTTTTAGTCATGAATTGCAGTGGGAATGTGTCAACCTGTTTTCAATGTAAATGAACTTGTTTCAAGAATTTTCAAAAATCTACTTTTTCATAGTTCTAGTACATCTACCTTCTTATCTTTTACTTCAACATACAGAGACTATTTCTAGAACGTTTTTTAAACCGGTTGATTTCAATCAAAAACAAGTTGAAATATTCTCATTAAGGCTGAATTATTGACGAAAAATCTTTATTAGGTTGAGGTTTTTGCAGGTTAAATGGCCCAGCACTTCAAATCAGCTCCACCTATATATTTGTTACTTAAAGTATATTTTGCTGATAATACTTCTGTATTTTTACCTAAGTAGGATTTTTATATTGCTGTATTACTATCTAGGATCTGAGTACTTACAGATGTGTTTCAGCGTACTACTGTGTAGTTTTGTCATTAATAAACCTGTTTACTAATTAAACTTTGTTCACTGTTAATGATCTGTATGTGTAATTACATTGTTTTTCTACAATTGTGTGTGTTTTATCTTCTAACATACCATTTGCTTCTTTTCTACTAGAGACACGGAGATGAGATTTGGTGCCAGTGTTGTGACCAAGGAGCCTCACTTTCCTAAAGCTGGTGTAGCCTGTAACATATTCATATAAGTAAAGAAATATGTGTTTCTTCACTTTGAGTTGACTCCACAAAGCTCTTAAATCTGTGAACCCCTGCATTAAAAGTGCAGTTCTTCTTTGTTAGACAAAGAATTAAAGCATTTATCAAGGTTGATCAAATGTTTAAGGCTCAGAACCACAGCATGTTGGTAGTCGACTCCACTTGTGAGCAGAATGGAAACGTCCAAACTGTGAAGTCAGTGAATGACGGCAGGCCTGGTGCTGAACAGACTGAGGCTGAAGGGACTGGGGAGAGAGACAAAGACAGAGAGTAAGAGAGAGAGAGGAATTTGCTTTATAATTCTTTCATTTTATTAATTCATGCCAATGAAGCTCTCTCCTCTGTATATTTAATCTTGAGGATGACATGAGAGATAATATTAATGTCTGCAGAATGGTCACATTGTCTGTTACTGTTTCAGCTGATTTATCAGCTGTATCGTTTTGATCCAACTGGCTGCGCTGCATTTGAAAAGGAACAAGAACATGGACACACCTCCTGATCTGCGTGGCGGAGGAGGAGGAGCTTCGTACCAGCTTCTTAGAAGAGGAGGAAGAGGAGGAGAAGGAGAGAGGGACTTTAGGGGACTTAGGGGGTGGGAGAATGGAGCAGTGTGACGCCTTGGACAGGTTTAACCTGAATAAGATACACAAAGAAATCAACTGGTTATAAGATATGTATGTTTGATATTTTCTAAACCATTAAATATAATGCAACCAACAATCACAACAGCATCTGGTAAAAATTAGACTGGAAAAAACAGGAGTGACAGCATGTATGCAGGATGAGTAAAATATTGTCGTAAAATATGAAACACAATAAACAAATGCTACCAACTGACTAATGGAAACGCAATAAAATTATAACTTTATGCTGCATACATACAAAACATGAATGAACTGTATATGTGTTTAAAAAAACATGAAAGGTTAAAGATATAATCCTTAAAAGCCTTGCACACCCACACAGGTGTTTTCACTTCTTCTAGCTAATTAGACTTCTGCACAGGACAAAGGAAGATAAAGGTGCATCTGCATATGAACGCAGAATCTGTAGGCAAGGGACAAAATTTTGGTATTGGAAACGTTCTGGTTTCAGTTTGTAGTCCGAGTAGTATCGACCAATCACGTTTGAGCGGGCTTTGGTTGCATGCAGGTAAACAGTCCGTTTGGAGAGCATTGGCTGAAATGCAATCTCACAACTAATCGGCTATCGTCTGACAACTATTTAGCTTTTTATCAGTCTCGGAACCCTAAAGATTAGCTTTTTATTAGCTTTATTAGCTTAGAAACTGTTACATCTTTGTGCTAAGCTAAGCTAACAATGTAGCTTCATATTTAACTTGAAGACAGGGGAGTGGTATTGATCTTCTCATCTAACTCATGGAACAAAAGTGAAAAAGTGAATCTCTCAAAATGTCAAACTTCCCCTTAACCATAACGGGTACATGCCTAACCCCAACCATAACCCTAATGTTAACCAAAAACCAAGTTATAACCAAGTTGTACCTTGAGGAGGAGGCTGATCGAGGTGGTCGTTTTCCCTTCAGTGCTCTCAGCTTGTCTCCTTGAGTTAGACTGCCTTCCCTGCAGTTATTCTACACACATATATACACACAGAAAGAGAGTATTATCAGTGTGAAATAAAAAAGTTCTTCAAATTGAACTTTAAAAAATTGTGAAGTCATTGTTGGGGTCATTGTAAATATAAATCCATAGTCTGTTTATAGTTTTAAATACTGCAATCCTCATTTCTAATGGGGCAATAATAAAGATGGCAGAAAGTCCTGCCCCTCACCTCGTCCAAGCTGTATGATTTGTAAAGGGTGGTGTTGATTGACAGGTCATCCATGCTGGAGAGTAGGCGGGACATGGCTTCCTGTTTCTCTCCCTCAGAGTCAGGGCTGTAGCGCTGCTGCTGTTGACACTGCTGCTGTAGATGCTGCCGGCGACTCAGTCTCTGCTGAACCAGTTTCTGTTTGGAGCGATGGACGTCACCCTGGACCCACAAACTGTGCTGTTTCCTACACACACACACACACACACACACGGAACAGACAATAGTGTACATTCAGCCTGTTAAATTCGTGACTCAGGTATGATTGCTGGTAGAAAATCTTTTCTGTGCACAGTAATTGATGACAAAAATGAAATGCAGAACTGCCTCCTACATCATTTTAGTAGCACCAAGACAAATCACCTGATTAATGGAAGTTCTAGTGGAAATAAGCAAATATCTCACTACACATTCACCTCATTTGTTATTAGATAAACCAGATTTAACACTTAACAAGACTGGCTGTACTTAGGCACTGTGGAGCTGTGAGATAAATGCTAACGTCAGCATGCTAACATGCTCACACTGACATGCTACATGTTCAGCAGGTATAATATTTACCATGTTCACCATCCTGGTTTAGCATGTTAGCATGGTAACATATGCTAATTAGCACTAAACCCAAGGCGAGGCTGATGGGAATGAGATTAGTTTTGTAGGTATTTGGTCATAAATCAAAAAGTATTGGACAAATTAAAATGTTGACCTGATGATGGCGCTAGAGGAGAATTCAGGAGATCAAAGTGATTACAAGTCATCCTTTGGGGACCATGAATGTGTTTACCAAATATTTAAGCAATCCATCCAATAGATGTCAAGATACTTCATTAAAAAAACAAAAATGGTTAGCATGTTAGCATGCACATTATCAACATTTGGGAGTTAAAGGATACCCAACAAATCCCATGAAAAGACTAAAACTAACAATGTGTTAGTCTCAGTACTTTCTGACTTCTTCTACTTCTACTTCTACCCTGTCTGTGGCTTCAAGACATACATTTTAAAAAACAGCTCACAAATATATTGTTTCATTTTTAAAAAGGTTCAGCTGCCCACTGTAGTTTTTAACAAACATTACTCAAACAGGAGGAAATAGTGCATTTCTTTAGGACTATTTCAGCGGTGGATTAATCCACACTTGGTGCTCTAGTGAGTATTTGGGACCTGTTGCAGCCGCTGTAAAAAAAAAAAAAAAGTCATGTCAAGTCATTACCATGAATGTCCATCATGGCAATCCATCCAACAGCTGTCAATGCATTTCACTCTGGACCAAAACCACTGAAACCTGGATTTATCAAATATGCCTCTCTAAATTCTCTAAAACGATCTTTAAAGCCATCTCACTAAAGGGGAAACAAGCTACTGGTTGTTTTTATTGTGGAGCCACAACAGCGACTCAAACTCACTCCTCTAAGAAGTTCTGCTGGGGGCCGATGATGGATCCAGGCCGGCAAATTCTGATCCAAGCGATGGCCTCAGCTGCAGTGAACCGGAAGTGCTTCATCAGGTAGCAGCCAATCAGAGTGCCTGTACGACCAAGGCCAGCTGTGATTGGATAAAATGTTTTAAACAAATGAAGAAAAGGTTTCACACCTAGACCTGCAACACACTCTTCTCCACATAGTGCATGATTTTCTGGCCTTGACAAAAAAATCAATACACACACACATCCACTCCTACCTTTACAGTGCACAGCCACAGCTCCTTCAGTACTTTCACATACGTGCAGGAAGCGCCTAATGATGAGGTCAGAGGGTGTGGTCCCATCCAGGAAGAAGAGATCATGGTGCTCAAATCCTGCATCCTCAAACCGCCTGCCATCATACAACTTCCTGTTTAAACGGACCACGGCTGTGATGTCATTTTGACGAAAGTATGTAAAATATGCCTCTGGTGCATGGAGAGGATAACCTGGAAAAACAACCAGGATTTCAAATGTGATTTCTTAGCAATGAGTTATGCTAGTTTTAAGTAATATCATGAGACATTTCTATTCAAATACTCTGTATCTGACTCATATAACAGCCAATTCAGTGGTGGTAAAAATGTGGACTATGTAACCTTTGATCAGAATAAACCTTCCCATGACATTCTCAAACTGAATTCAAAGGAATTAATTAAACTAAATATGACTCTATTTTTCTGGGGACCTTACAAAAGCCAGGGTGGGCCCTTGAAAAGTCATTTTAAACCCAGTGGTTTAGAGGAAAGGTTTTGGATGGAATTAGACTCACCATTCTCTATCTTACTGCGAGGGTGAGGGCTGCTGAATGCCAGAACTTTCCCTGGGACGATCCAGTTCATATCCCCGTTTTCTACTCGCTAAAAACACAGAGAGAAATGTAGGAGATGCAGCATGTGTTAACTGTAAAATTGTCATGATACTTGATGTTATTATTACAAATAAATCAAACCGTGCTGGAGACAATTTGGAGCTTCTATTTGACACCTGTGGTACTATTAGTGCTGACATTTTGAATGCACTTGAACTTTACTAGAGTATTTCCATTTTATGCACATTTTATACATTTATCTGACAGTTGTGGTTCCTAGTTACATTTCAGATTAAGATTTTACCTTTAAAACATATGATCAGTTTATAAAATATGAGGCACTGTTATAGATTAAACTACCTAACAGTATATTAAGTTCAAATTAGCTCCACCTCGACCAACGACGTCAGAGTACCACGTACAGATCACTGTAATACATCAGTAATAATGACACACTGTCAGGGGCCATTCTGTATAGTGAGTACTTTTACTTTTGATACTTTTGAAGTATATTGTGTTTCCAATACTTCTCTACTTTTACTAAGACAAATTTTGAATGCAGTATTTTACATGTTATAGAATATTTTTATAGTGTGGTATTGCAATTTTTACTTCTTACTAAGTAAAGGATCTGAGTGACCACTGAAAACAGACATAACATAAAATGGTGATTTCACGAATAAATGTGTACAAAAATAAAGAAAATAATAAAATCAGAAGGTCATATGAAGAAAAAATGAACAAGCGTTAAGTGTTTGTCCAGTGATTTTAGACATAAAGGTCAGTCTACTCCTCATGAGGAGCACTGCTCTGCCTGTGAAAACAGCTGTATAATGTCCTCTGTGGCTCTGCAGGAGCATAACCCTGATGATGTCATTAGAGTTACCTCCATAGATATAAAACTGTTTATTTTATATCTATGGTTACCTGCACTTGGGCTTGTAGACAAATTTATAACAGAGATACGGTGGCCCTGAAGGTCAAAACACATTTCACAAAACACAAGAACATTTGACAAATGTTGTGTTTTGTGAAATGTCATGTTTGCATTACAAACTGGGTGTTTGAAAGGTGTGGGCGTCAAACCAAGTGATGCTATTGGTTGCATTATGGGAAATGTAGGATCCAGTGATTTTGGAGCTATATCCATATTACTGACTGGAAATCTCCAGATTTTGGCCTTTATGAAAGAACAGTACTAAATCAGTGGAATCTCCCTTTAAGTTGGGCTAGGGTAGAAGTAGTCATTCTAATGATATGCAAGTACGTATGCATGTTCATGTAAGTATGAGTGTGTGTTTGGCAATATGTCTGTGCAGTCCCAACGCAGGTCGGCTGCGTCCGTCTTGCTAGATCCGAGCAAAACAAAGTACGTTTTGTTCTGACCTCTACTGACTTTACTGAGCAGGTGATGTGAGCCCTGCACACATACACTGTTCTTCAGTCTTTTATTGTTAGGCGCAGTGACTTGGACGTCTTCATCTGCTCTGTTAGTTTATCTTACAACCGTGCTTTATTGTGTCTTTCAATTGTGATGCAAGTGGGACTGTGTGTGAGTCCATGACAGTTATTAGTGTCTGTGTGCCCTCACCTCATAATGCTCGTATTCCTCAACGTGGAAACGTTCAAAGTCAAAGAAACCATGCTGTAATGCCTGGAGGAGAGAGAGAGAGAGAGAGAGAGAGAGGACATTTGACTCAGAGCAGCTTTTAAAAACAAGTGAAGGATTAAGACTAAGAACATAGAGGTAAACAAAAAAGTAATAACAGAACACTTGTTTTCAGGCAGCTGATGTTTTTTAGTCAAAATATCTTACATCAGTGTAATATGATGTAACAACAGTGGGTTAGGTTTTTCTCCTCAGACGACTGATAGAGTCTGTGGGGTAAAGTAAGTGCCTGCCTAATGCATTAACTTCAGTAATCCACTGTGTGTGCTTGTTGTTTACCTTGCGGATTCCTTGTAAGCAGTCAAGCACAGTGAGGTTGAAGGAGCATTCTCCCACTGCTGCATCCCTGTGGGACACACACACACACACACACACCAAGGTCAGTTTACTCAGTCTGTGATACTGTAAAATGTTATCATTTGTAAAATGTCTTCTGTGGCTCTGGAGGAGCTTTGACAAGTCCCAGGTGTATAGTTTGAAAGACATGGGCATTTAACAGGCAGGGAAGGTCTAACAAAAATATGTGATTGGTTGCATTATGGGAAATGTAGGCTCCAGCTTTAAAATTTGACTAATAAAGTTGGGATATCTCAGCCTCTGCTGCATCAATTCGAACCATTCTTTATTTGAATGTCTCTCACAGGTCCCTCACCTTTACGTGAATGCTAATGCTAAACAACTGAAGTGTCCCTTTACAGTAATACATGGTTGCTTTTATCTACAAAGTTTTATACACTGATATTGATCCTGTTCACCTTGCTGTGCGAAAATGAACCAAATCTACACAGAAGATGCAGTGAAGCTGGACTTGTGCCACATCAAACAAAGTAGAAGTCTATGTTTCTCCAAACCACAGAGATATCATAAAAAAGAAAATATATTTTTGCCAGCATATTCAAGCTTGTTAAAACATGACACGAGTGGATGGATGGCCAACAAGGAAGACAGGGTATTTACACTTTTTGTATATTTAGTGCAGTACTGATACATGTAATTATAGTAGTTTTACTGTAATAATGAAAACGTTTTGTGGTTAAAAGCAAAGTTGCAACAAGAGCTTTATTTTACTTCCCCAGGATATTCCACTCAGTATGTTGCAAATGACCAAAATATTAAATCATTTTCATATCAGCTTGGCTCTGTCCAAAGGTAATACAATCCACAGCACCTCTAAAGCATCTTGCTGGTTTAATCTGTACAAAAGCCGTGTGTGAAAACAACAAAGCTTCACAGGGTTTTATGTGTCTTGACTTCCTGGAGTATGTCGTCACTGTAAGGTTGCCAGGCAACCAGCGGAGACTCCAGGTTGGTAGATTTTGTTACCTTTGAACAGAGCCACGCTAGCTGTTTAAGCCCACTTCCAGTCTTTATGCTAAGATAAGCTAACCGGCTGCAGGCAGTAGCTTTAGTGGAATCAATCGTCTCATCTAACTTTGGGCAAGAAAGCAAATATGCATATTTGCCAAAAAGACGAATTATTGCTTTACGTAAAAATAAATACAAAGTTTTTGTAAAGTATTTACATTAGTGTAATATGCTGCTGTCAACTTTGATCAATGTGGCTATCTACACTGTCAGATTCTCAGCACTGGTCAGAAATGATGCCTTTGTAATGCTGCATAAAGACCGTTAGCACTAGCCAGTGTGTGTGTGTGTGAGTGTGTGTGTGTCTACCTGAACGGCAGGTAGCCCGTGTTGTTTCCTGAGATCAGAGTCCTGTAGGCTTCTTCTGGACTTCTTTTCAAATAGATTACCTATAAGGAAGAGGTCATGCTTTATTATTAATAATGGACACACAGATAGAAGGATAAATAGAAGGATGGATGGACAATAAGTAGATAGTTACAGCGTAGGCGCCAATGAGAACAGCAGCATTGGCTCTCTTCTTCTGGTCATAACTGGTGTAATGGACCAGTTTCTTTCTAGACATCGTGAAGGACTGAAGGAACAAAAGAAAGGCAATATCTAATGAATAATCAGTACAACAACACAACAGCACGAGTCATTTAACTGTCCACACAATGCAGACTGTGGATTTACACCACAGAGCTTTATGGTGAGTAAACTCTCTTCCTGCCCTGCGGGTCTCTGTTACCTTGAGCTTCTTGTTGAGTTTGCAGCAATATCTGTACAGCATGGCCAGGTTGAGGGGCCCAAAGTCTGCATAGAAACTGCAACACACAGAGACAGTACTGTACAACAGCCATTCTCAACCAGTGGGCCTCAGAGCGCCATCTAGTAATAACCTGTAATATTTCTGGGAATTTGGAGCGTTTAATGTCGTGAAGAGGAGTTACATGTTGGTCTGATATTTTCAGACTAAATATCTGGACTGCTTTTAGGCAAACTAACTAAATATATTAAAAGGGATTTAGTATTCTCCACCATGATTACCTACAAACCTAGCTGTGTAGACAGCTGCCACGTATATGATGGGAATAATGTATAATGAGTATATAACTGACTAGTCACATAGAGTTACCTATATTCACGCATGACAAAATAAACAACATATTAAAAGTTTGTTCATTAAAACAGAACCAATCCAAATGACTGTGAGCAAAAAGACATAAACTCAACTCAAAGATTCTGATGGTTAAAGGACCAATGAAGCCACAACATATGGGATTTAATCTGACATTATTCATTATTTGTTATTTGAACACTAAAACTTACTAAGATCTCTTAAAAAGCTGCATTTTCAGCAAAGTGAGTTCTGCAGTTAAACATTTAATAAGGTTTCATTTTCATAGCATGCTATTTATTATCACTTTAAAGTCTCTTGCATGTCTATTGGGGAGAACTTCACGTCATGCACTAACATCACTCGTAGTCTGACCACATTCACTGGTGGTAATATCTAATGTTTAGCAGTGATCAAAGTGTGGAAACATTATGGAGCACAATGAACAAAATGACGCCCGTAAAACTGCAGGAACACATCAAATGTGACTTATGTCCATGAATCTGTTGCCCCAGTGCATGCTGGGAGTATTCCCAACACATCTGCCTCTGCAATCACATGATCAGCACTCAGCCAATCATACAAATGCTGATCATGGTTTCAACTCTCTACTCATTTTGCCTTTAATTCAGGGTTATTCAACATGACTTCATCCAGGATTAACAAATCAACCCTCAAACTGCTTTCAGAGAACCCAATTAGCCAGATGAGAATGAACAGGATTATATTAGCCTGTTAGCCTGAATTAGTTAAGCCACACTTGAAGAACAGGACCCTGGTTGCAAAATGAGGTATCAGTGGATGCTGGTCTTGCAATGCAAAGCTTGAATCATGGAAGAGCTATTTGATTTAGACCTCTGCATTTCTTCTTTATTTTTCAAAATAAAGTATTTTTTGTTGTTTGATGACCTGCAGAAAATAATCCATGTTTTGATCTCATCTCATTTGGATCACTATAATTCCTAGAGCCAGATCTCTATCCCAGCTGGAACTTTACCAAAACAAAGCAAGGGGTTTGACCCACAGAAACATGATAAAGTTTACAATTTCAGACAATGTTATAAAGATATTTCTATAGGAACAGATGTGTGTCCAGAGGTGACTGAGACTTCACTGTCACTGTGTATTTACAACAATATATTGATTCTATTGTCTGTCTTGTTGACATTTCATCTTTATCTAATATTATGAAAGTTGTTTGAAAAGGCACAAAACATATTTTTTAAACATGTTTTTAGCACATAATCAATCAATGGACCACCCGAGGTACCAACTTGGACAATGCCTTTTACATATCATGTTTTTTTTTAACCACTAGTCAATAAGGTATAAAAACACATGTATCCATAGACAGCCATATCACGATAAGGGAGACCATCCCTGTGCAGAGCCACACTGAAAATCTTAATTGATTCTGCCATTTTTTTGCTGGCAGCCACTGCTCAGCTCTGTAGCTGCACTGAGTAAGCTGATTTGAAAAATATCTGGCATCCCACCATAGTAATGTCACAGAGCGCACTCCTACTATTCTGCTGCCAACACCTCTTGAACCTCACATTCAACAAAACATGTTTGCTTTCTGAATCTGACTCCAAGTTCCACTGAGATCTAATACTAGTTTTTGTTGGTATTAAGGTTCAGGACATTTACAAAAGCCAACTTATTTTTATTCCTTGTCAGAGCTTGTGGAGATGAATCTCAGCACTGAGCTGCTTTTCAGCTCTCCTTCACTCACTGTGCGCACCTCAGTCACTGATTGCATTGATGAGCTGCTTCCTGACTAAATCAGACACTAAGTACACATCCTTTATGAACTGCACTGTGCTTTCACACAATACAAACCGTGTGTTTTCATGTATTCCATACACTATCTATGGTTCTCCCTCTAAACTGTCTTGTCTAACTTAAAAGCTCATCTCTGTATTTGATCTGACAGGCACACTAAAGCCAACTGGACTATTTAATGCACTGCAATATTATAATAGTCAGCAAGGACTTGTAAGCTTTTACAAACAACAGCTTATACTTTTGTTTTTTCTCAAATATAAGTACATTCTTTTTCAGTGCATTATTGTCATTTTAGTTCTTGCAAATGCCTTAAGTGCCATGTCAAACACTAGCTACTGTGTTCATTAGATGTTAGATGTAAACATGGTGGACTGGAATGATTAAGCATCCAGTCTGAATGGCGTCATCCAGCATCCTAAATCCCTTTCCATCTCGAGGGCACAGCCACTGATCTCATCTTGGCCTATATCCTACAGTGGGATCATAACCACTGGCTGAACATGGATGGGAATGAATGGGCTTCACTAACAGGCTGGAATTCAAATGACCATGGGAGTATTTCCTCATCAGCCTGCTTCAACATAAGTACATGGATTTACACGTGCTGCTGCACCACATGGGCTGATTGTATTTCTCCATTCAGAGTGAGTGGCTTACTTCTCACACAGACACATTTTTTATACTAACTGAAAAAGTCTTCCTCTTACAAATGCAAGGATTACAAATGCAGTATTTGGGCCAGATCATAAGGGAAGGAAAGAAGGACAGAGGAAATGAAAGGAAGAGGAAAGGATGAGAGAAGTGGGATTAACCATGACGAGGCTACTTCGTCGGCCTACTGTACTTAAATGTGTCAGGTGTGACAGCGGATGATGTCCCTGTGTAATCCACAGAGTGCTGTCTAACACAGATCTACAGAAAATACATGGCAGCTAAGACAGTGCACCCCTAATTTTACAAAATGTTCTCTTTTTAATTTGTGGAACTGTATATTATGATTTGACGTGTGGCTATTCTGGTTGTTGTTGCTATTCCACACATTCTTCTTCCTTGTCAAAACCTGGTGCCATTATTATACCCACAATTGCTTATGCTTATTTATGCCTCCATATACCAAAGCAAATTCCTTGTATGTGAAAACCTACTTGGCAATAAACCCGATTCTGATTCTGATTCAGTGAAACTCGACCCCCAACAGTTCATTTGGATATTTGGTTGCGTTATGCTCGTGGCGGCTAATGTAGCCTGGAGCCTCTAGCCTGCAGCAGAGATGAGGAGCAGGTTACAGAGGTCTGGTAAGCTCACTTCTTTCTAATTTGTAGTCTTCAGCCCCAACTGACACTGACTCAAGTGACATCACTTGAGGACATTTATCAGACTTCACACAGCTCCCTCTGGAGACACTAAAGGCTTCACACTACTTTATTCCACATATTTCGCAGTCGTACTCCCCAACACCTTTAAGTGAAACTTTAAGTGAGCAGTTACACTGGTAATGTATGTGTTAAACTAGTGGCAACATTGCCATTGATTCCAGTCTTACACCAACTATACATCATTGACACTAAAGGCCTGCTCACACCTATATGACAGCTTATACAAATTTGCATAGGACAGTGTCTACAGACCACACAACATGACACAACATTGAATTACAAAATATTTATTTACAGTATCAGAATATTCCAGAGTGCTTGGATGACACTACTTGTTGATACTGATCCTCTATCAGGCATCTATAAATAATGTGTTGATGTATTATAAATTCTTGCTGCTGCTGTGTTGGCAGATCTGGATAAGAGCACCTGCCAAATGCAACAAATATATTTCTATCACACTGCCTTGCATTCTGAGGCGGCTTACTCTCTGGAATTGACCATAGACTGTATATATAGATGGATGACATGACAGCTCCCCAAAAGTATTTGATGCTATAAGAAGGGGGTGAGACATCATGATTGACAACTTGTGGTGTGCTCACAATTAATTCGGGTGGGTGTATGGGCGGGACCTCGACATCGCGGAGCACTACTGCGCAGACTCTGGCTCCAAATGACGTCACCAGTGCAAGATGGCAGCTCCCTTATCCAAGATATTTTGGCTTCATTTTTGTACAGTAGGAGGAAGTGGAGACACTTCGTCCATCTTTATATACAGTCTACGGAATTGACTGAGTGATGTTAATGTGATCCAGCTGCTTATCGTGGAAGCTTACCTCTCATATACGAACTCCTCATCCGTGCTAAAATAGTGGCTGTTGGCTGTATTCTTTGGTTTGACACGTAGAGTGGCAAAGTACAGCCTGTCTGTGGTGTACAGCGCACACACACACACACACACACACGGACAGGAGAACAAGCAGACAGATAACATTGCATTATTGATGAGTGTTGTGAGTTCAGGTGGATCACAGACAGTTTTGCTTTCATGTCAGGCACACAGAGTAGAACATCAACCCCCATTGTTACTGAGCAAACCATGCTGTTCAATAAGCACTGGAGTGTAGAGAGAAAGAGATACTAGTACTGACAGTGAAGCTTCTATTGTACTCACAGATCAAACACAGACATTTCCAAATTTCTTGTACATTAAATTAATGTCAGCTATTTGTCATTTTGGCCGCTGAAACCTCCTCATGGATCTCTGGTACAGATCACACTTTGACTGTTTCATGCAGAAACGTTTTTATTCCAGCTTCTCTGTTTAACTGAGGTGCCATGAGAGCATGTTCCCAAAGCTCCTCACCTTACAATAAACCACACTGCCTGCTACTTAACTTGTTAAAATACTACTTAATCCTAGCACTTCTGAAACCATCATTTCTGATTTACTTTAGAACGTAATCAATTACAAAACCGTATGAATTTATAAAAAAGTAGTCACTTTGGGTACCACTTTCTAATGAGGTACTCTTTATGAAGGATGGGGTATACTAATAGCTTTATAAATGATTAATAAATAATTTACTAATGCCTCATAGATAATTTAGAAGCCATTAAAGGAACAACTTCTGGGTTGCCAGGTTGTGAAAGACATCTCTCTGGCTGGTGTCGATACTCACTCTCTTTAGTTCAGGTAGACGTCTCAAATGGACCATTTGACCACTTTTGGGAAAGGGCTGCTTAGCATCTGAACCACAATACATTATCAACAACTAACTAACATTTACAACTGCAAACATGATGGCTTTTTTAAAGCAAGGAACCCGATAGCCCCACATGTGACCTGGGCCCTCCGTACACTTGCCCTGTTTACACCTTGCAGAGTCCTGGGTGATCTGAAGTGGACAGCTCAGAGTACGTCAGTTCACACCTGCTATTAGAATGTGTCTCCACATGAGTCTCAAGTGACCACTTGTGATCGGATCTCACTTTCCCGCTCTATATGCAAATAAACATGCGCGTCATTTCTGTTTGCAAAAACCAAATGCGTTGTTGTTTTTAACCAGCAGGAGGCAGCAATGCACTTCCTGTGCCTAGTCTGCCGGAAAGTAAAAGTATGAATATATAAATAAAATTATTTTATTGTTGTGGCTTCTACTTGTTGTTTTGCACTTTAATATGACACCATTTGTGCACGAATGAGTACATACTTCCACAGAGGATGTCAGTTGAGTAGGCGGTCCTTCAATGTGACCCAGGACACATTCGCGTACACACTGCTAAAAGAATGTGGCTATATGCAGCCTAGACCACCTCCGAATGTGAGGTGATCAGCGACCACTGATCGCTGTGTTTCCAGTAGGCTTGGACAGTGGACGTAGTACAGCTCATACAGATGTGTTGATTCATTTGTGTTTCTGAAATGCTGGGCCCAGTTTGTGGAAATACTGGATTTAGCACGTTTTGCCCTGTGCAAAGATGTTCTCATCCCGGGTGATCATGAAAATACCTTGGAAGATGCAATCTGCTGCTGGATAACAGATAAAAAACATAACATTTGTATTTCCCCCATAAGGTTTTGTCTGAGAGGCCTGTGTGACTGAGTCACAGAGTCCCAAGGACACATATGAGGCTAAGAAACCAACAACAGTTACAACCTGGCAACCCAGTTGTTCTTATTAATGCCCAACAGACAAAATCGACACCCCCATTGCCATGGAATCAGTGAGTTAGCTGTGGGTTTCAACTTGAGCTCCATTTTCCAGCCTATATTTGTTAACATTTTGACAAATTGACACCATTAAATGCAGAATAAACTATTAGCAGTTCCAGTTTGCAGACAACTATCACTGGAATACTTTGATACTGAAGCAAACTTAAAAGTTCTGGAGTTATAAGGAGTGTATTTTTTCAATTTCTAAGGAGATTTATGGATGTTTTTCACGATGGACATATAATGGACTCATAATGGTATTCTCTGAAAGTGTCACGCTGACTCTAAAACTCGGTGCGTCACGTCTGTGTGTTCACACTTGACTGAGTTATGACTCCGAAAGGGAGTGCGATTTTTGACACAAGTTACGGCAATCAGGAGCTAAGGGTTTTAAAGTACCTTATATGATGTGATATGATATTATATGATACCAAATCAGCGGGCCAAAGTACAATAACTAACTTCCCATTGTTTTACCTCTGTTTTACAGAATAAACCTACCCGAATCAATGAAGTATTTCCGTATTATTCCTGTGGGCATCTACACTGTGCCTGTGGTTCTCAGTAGTGCGGTTATTGTAACGTAAGTGGTATTTTTCTCTTAACGTATCAATGCGATATTCCTATTCCATATACACTCATTGTGAGTCTATAGTTACTCAACAAGTTATATATATATATTCCAATGGAGGTCTTACTGTTCATAGCTAATTTGTTTATAGCTACCCAGTTACACTTAACAGCATCTTTACCTCCCATGACTGATCTAGGATATTAAAGATATTAGTGTACAACAAGGTTTACAGTTAGTTATATGATTATTAGCTACTCATTATAAAATATCATAAACTCATGTGTAACTTACCTTTAATAAATTCTGACGCACCGGACTGTTCATATTCCTCTGCCATTTGACTCACTAACAAGTGATTCCTGTAATAATCTCAGGTGATTTCAAAATTCAAATAGCTCTCTGTTCCGGTAGATGTCTTTTCTGGTTATTTATTATAAGGCCACTTGAGATGTGTCCAGCAAATTACGAGTTGTGTATAAAATATATACCAGGTCCATTATTCAGCTTCGAGGAGCCTGTCATTACTTGGAGTTAAAAACGTCCAACTCTAAATAAAGTCCCAATAACTCTTTTCCAGACAAACTGTTGAGCTGGACCGTGTTCACAGCTGATGAGGCGATCCACCCGCGTAAAAAGTCTCCAAAGTCAAATAAAACCCCAACCCTTCATCTCCTCTCCCTAAGATCCCTACTGACTCTGTTTGAATCGAACAGTTTCCCACAAATGATTCAGTGTCTAAATTTAAACGTTTCCCGGAATATCCCATCCAACAGTCGGAGAGCTGAGGACAAGCACCAAGCCGTCCAGAGCCAGAGCGCGCGCTAATCTCTCTGCTGCTCTGCACATGCTCGGTCAGTGGCTACACACACACACACACACACACACACACTCTGGTAGGCACGTTGCTAAAGCCTGGTAGAAGCGGACCCAGTGATGGATGAAACAGTACCTGTAGTATATTCCTGCTCATTTCCTGTAATGTCAATTTACATAATACATTTTAATACTGTAAAAAATATATTTTGACTTCCAGTGTGACTGTAGAGCTCATAGTAATATTATTATATTTTATGGTATTTTTTTAAATGTCCAATTACCATGATAGTCTTATGCAATCCTTATTTTCAAAATAAATGTACTATAATAAGACTTGTCCTACAGTGTATCATAAGATCACATTAACTTACTAAACCACTTACTTAATACTGCAGATTGACTTGTCTGGCCTGAGGAATGTTGTTTGCTCCTGTCACCCAAGGGTGCGGAGCCAAAGCCCGGGTGCCAAATGTCTGAGCTCCCTGATTGCCCAGCTGAGCTGTGAGTTTCGCATGAGGCCAACTAAATCTTGCCTTACATCACACAGTTGTACAAGTGTTTGAGATGGTGTTTATACAATGGGTGTTTGGTTGGTTATTAAACAAAAGTCACAAATCTGTAGATTTACTAATCCTACTAGAATTTCCCTGTAGGGGCGTGAAGTGGTACTCTGAAATAGTCCCAATGCATTGGTTTATAGTGGGGCTGGGTCTCGATAGTCAGTATGTTTTACTCTCTTAATACACACTGCTGTCCGACATTATATCATAAAGTCTAATTTAATAGTCTTCAGTCATTGCAAATAGACTGCTCAATGGGTGCCACACATAATAGTTGTACTCTGGAGCTGCCTTTTTAGCCATGCTAGCAGATGGCTCTACTAGCTGGCTCTTAGCCTGGCTCTTATCCTGACATTGCAAATGCAAATTAATCTAGAACTTCTCAGTTCATTTTCCAAGGGCCTTATTAACAGTTGCAGACCAAAATGCCTCTGGACACAACTGGATAGCTCTACAACTAATCAGAGCAATGAAACATGTGACGTAGCGCTGAGTGAATCCTGTCGGAAGTAAACACATCTTTCTTATCAACAAAAGCTTTAAGTGCAGCTGTTTGTTCTACTTTTAGAGAAAATATACCGTCCAGTTCGTTTAATACTGACGCAATAGCGGATTCAGAATGTTCCACATCAGGGGCAGCCATCTTGTTTACGAAAAAAGCCTCAACAGCGATCCTCTGTAGGCTACAGTCGTCGTATCAAACCCGCCCAATATTAGATAAACAGGTTGGCTGGAAATCTGTCTGAATGGGAGGACCAGACACATCTGCCAGGGCAAATAAAACATGAGCTCACAGATTCGTCTGGTTCCCAGGCTAGCTGGCTCTAGTAATGGCAATGGCAACTTTGGTCCAGACTGAAATATCTCAACAGCTATTAGATGGATGAAATTGACTACATGACATTCATGGTCCCCAGGGGATGAATTCTACTGAATGCCTTTTCCTCTTGCTCCACCAACAGGTTGACATTTTTGCCTTTTAGGGAAATATTTCAACAACTAGGCTATTAGATTAATTGCCATTACATTTGGTACAGCCATTCATAGTGCCCAGAGGATGAATTCTAAGGAGATGGTGATCCCCTGACTTTTTCTGTAGCGCCACCATCAGGTTAAAGTTTTCACTTTTTCTGTGAAATATCTCAACAGTTACAGGATGGATTGGCACAAAAATGAAGACAGACATTCATGTTCCTCTCAGGATGAATTGTAATCACTGGTGATCTCTGACTTTTCATCTAGCATCATCATCAGGTCAAAACTTTCATTTGTCCAATACCTGCAAAACTACTGACATTCATAGCAGATTCAGTTGTATTCTGTGTTCAGTGCTACATAGCAAATGTTAACATGCTAACAGGCTAAACTAAGATGGTGAACATTATACCTGTTTAACAACAACATATTAGCATGCGAGTATGTTAGCATGCTGATGTTAGCATTTAGCTCAGTACAGCCTCACAGAGCTGCTAGCATGGCTGTAGACTCTTAGATTTGTTGAATCATAACACCTCATTTGGTAAATCTGTGTAACTGACCCACCGTCATACATCTTTTCTTCATTAATTTAATTTTAGCTCTTGAGAAATTATTTTTCATCCCAGTGTCACCTTTTTCAAAAACCTGTGAGATTCCTATGGTTTCAAGTTGAGCTACACAGCAGGTTCAGGCTGTAAAACAACACAAGTAAGATACGATGTATGGTTTGTAAGGACTATTTCCTCTTTCACACAAAATAAAATGCAAGTTGTCATGTAATGGAAATTATTTTATTGCCATTTCAACTGACACTGACTGTTTAAAATGTTTATTTCTGGAACTTTCTGCCAAATCTGAGCAAAATGTGAATAAAAAATTATCATCTTGCATAGATAAAGCTATTATATAATATAAGTTTTCCTTTATCTTGGTCATGTACTAACCTTACACTCTGTTTAACCTAACTTGGACACCCCCACTCACAGATCTTTGTGCATAGGATGTAGTCCTATTTCCCGTCTTAGCTTCATCTGCTCTAGTTAGCTAATTACTGTAGACATCAGATTAACAGAAGGAAGGGAGTGAGCAGGGTCATAACTGAGGACACCTGCACCATAAACATGAACTGAAATACAAGATAAAACAGAACACTTGATGATCCTGAAGACAGTTTAACATCAACACTTTTCAAAACTGAGACACAAACTGCTTTATGAGAACGAAACAATCTCAAAAGTTATTTTCTCACCTGGGTGATATTTATCACTTTTATTCATTTTAAAATGCAGAGGTGAAATGCAACATTCTTGATGACCACACTTCTGTTCACATTTGCATCATTAGAATGGATGTTATGATAATATGAAGGTTGCTGCTTCTCATGTTGTGTCATTCCTCAAATGAGAGGCTGCCCTCTAATGTTCATACACATAATAACATCTGCTGTAGCTGCTAGATCCTGTTTGTCCAGCAATATTCATGTTAGTTTTTTGTACTAATTTATTATTTGCTGATTTAATAATGTTTGGATTTGGTTTGGAGGGATATGATCAAGGCTGGGTTACCCAGCAGACAAAGCAGGAAACTGCCTAGTGTCTAGGGGCCCATATTTATTGGGTATCAGTTGGTTTGTGGTAATCTGATTAATTGCAAATGTGTCTTATAGAATTATTTATTTACATGGTGTAAATAAATGTGTGCTTTATCAAATAACCTCAAACAGGGGCCCAATAGGGGCCCACAGCATGTGGGTTAATGTGGACATGTTTTGAACCCTTGAGACATAAACCTTATCATAAAATATGATTGCATTTCTGACAAGAACTTTCAAGTTGAATAGATAAATGAATACATGATGTTCATTTATGTTACTTCTTTATCTCAAATAGGTTGTGTATTTTAAGAAGGGTATGCCCAACAAGCTTTAGCTTACATTTATCTGGTCTATGGGAAATCTGTTATGTTGTCTCCTACAGAGCTGTACTGTTTTTTTACTGAAATAACTGTAGATTTGTTACTAACCAAAATACATTTCAACATTTTAACCACTCTGATCTCCGAGCATTTATTTGCTTTCCTTAAGTATGTTACATATTCACATAATCCTTACAACCTTCCAGCACTGACAACAGCATCACACAACCATCCACTTGCCTTATAGGTGCTTCTTATTTGCTTGTTAATCTCCCAGTATACACTAGGGCTGAACAATTAATCAAAATATTATCAAAATTGCAATTGTTGCCAAGTGCAATATCCAAATTGCAGGAGCTGCAACTTTTTGATAAAGGTAAAATGTGTCACAACAGACCCCAGCAAAAACCACATCATCATTATTTTTATATTTCTTTCAGTGAAACGCAAAAATTACCATTCCCACTAAAATCATGACTCATATCTCGTATATTTGACAATATCTGTCAAAAGAATGACAATATGATTTTTTCATTATCGTTCAGCCCTAGTATACCCACAAGATTAGTCAGTTCATCTGACTTCATCATCGTGATAGATAGATGGTTCATCCAATCACCTGCCATGTATTTTTTGAAAGCGCCTGCCCTTTTCCAAACAGTTTCCAAGGATGACTTTTCAGATGGTTCTGTGTAGCAAACCATCTGGCTCATCAGGTTACCTCCAAAGGGCCACCACATAAATCTGAAGGGTCTTGAGATGATTAATGGGAGAGGAAAGAAAAAAAAATACAAATCTGTATTCATTTTTGAGACTTTTCGCATCTTGTCTTTTCTCAACTTTTTTGTGAAATAATGGATAATTTACCACTTTACCACGGGTTATTTAAATAAAACCATGTTAGAAGTTTAAAGGGTAAATGTCACTTTGGTGGAACTGCTTACAACTCATAGACATCTGAAACATGAAAAGGGCTCAGAGTAGAAACTGCTTTTTATAAGGTGTCACCAGTGGTTTAATTATTAATAATGTATTGTATTTTATAAGATTACCATATTTGTTTTGTAAAATCTCAATCTTAGAGGCAACCACTGTTAAATAAATGTAATGGAGTACAAAGTACAATATTTACCTCTGAAATGTAGTGGAGAAGAATTATATAGTAGTGAAAAAACAGAGTAAAGTACAAGTACCTTGGAATTTTACTATGTACTTTCCATCACTGAGTTAAAGAAAGCTTGAATGACCTCTGACTAAAGTGCCTTTTTAACCTGACCAGTTCAAAGAGCCTGCTGTTAGGTCAGAGTCCTCTCTAAATCTCTAACAGATCAATAGAATAATTTGTTTAATGGACATCAGTAGAATATTTGGTTTAATTGACAACCACATGTTAATGAATGCCCAGAGGTACAGCAGAGAGGGTGGAGGGAGAGGAGGAGAGGAAGAGGGTGATTACACAAGGAGTAGAGAGATGAAAAGACAGGACATGTAGAAGGAATGAGAGAGAAAAGATAGCTGCATGTGGTCAAAATTGGTGCTCCAGCCTCCATCTGATGAATGTGTTTGGTGATGTAACACATCAGAGAGTGATGCTACATTGAAGTGTCATTGAACTTTCCAATCTGCTCCTCTCTGGCCATGCTGCCAAAACACAATTTGTTATTGATTCCATTTAGGAAGCACGACTTAAAACAAGTTTTAGCTTGACCAGAAAGTTAACACCATGTACCTGATTCTGCCTGATGAAATGAAAGGAAGCACATCATGTTTAAATTATGGGTTTATCATTGTGACACAGTCGTAGTCAAAGAAACTACTCCATCATTTCAGTGCTGGACTGACTCCCAGTCCTACAGCAGTTCACACATTTCATGAAGTATCACAGCTCTCAAAGACTGCTTTCACCCACAGAGGTTTGAATAGATTCGCTCCCAAAGCAATTTCTGCTGAAATGTCTTTTACAGGAAATCAGTTTCATTCAGAAAATCTGGCAACACTTCTTCAAGAGTGGAAGGACAGCAGCAGAGACACTGTGTAGAGAAAGAAGAGTGACAAATGTGGAAGAAATTATGGCATTGTCAAACGGTGTTACTGGGAAGGTGCTGCCATGTCACCGTCTGTTAATGAGAGCACATTCAAACTGAAAACTGGGATGGAGTTTTGGCTGTTGTAAATACTAGTCGATGTGTATGTGGGCGAAAATCATTTGTTGTACTGCACTGTAAAACATCAGACAGGAATTTAGTAGAATCAACTAATGTTTTATCATTACCTTAATGTAAATGTAATGCATGTTTCATCCATTTCAAGTTAAGTCAACTTAAAATTTCTCGTTTTCCTTTTGAGACCACTTCAGCACTTCTAAACATGACTGACTTGAAAGGATGAGTTGAATGAATGTACTTCTGACTTAACTCATAAAATTATCTCATTAATGTAGAGACCCTCCTTTCTTGTTATTTGAAGAAAACATATATGATGAAAACTTACTGTGTGTTTCTAATACATGTTGAGATAAGTCATGGCTGTCTTCTGATAATAATTAAAACAACGTTTAACTGTGATGGTTAGTACATTTCAGTCCCTATCCATACAATTTTTACAAGGTGACTAAGAGCAGCTTGATGTGTTGTCTATGTAACACCTCTGGTACAAACGTTTGTTCACTTTTTTTCTATGCTAAGTGGTTGATTCACCGTTCAAAGTCACTTCAATACGTACATCAGTACGTGAACGCATCACTGTTCAAAGGCACTTAAGCCGTGTTTCCACCAAGCAGTCCAGTCCAGTCCAGTCCATTAGAATAGTTATTTTCACATTTCCATTGGCAAAAGTTGTGGATGGTACCAATAGACCCTTTTACAGCTGACGTCATCAAAAATATGCACACGCATTTTGGCAACGGAAGTGGCGTTTTGCCCCAACCACCCAGACGAGTTTTAAGCAGTAAAGTTTTAAACATTGAATTAAAAGTGTTACCAGCATCAAAATGTCTGGCTGTTGCCTGTTCGGTTGTCAGAATCGATATTTCCAACAGCAGATTCAAGTTCTACAGAATCCCGACAGGATCACGACCGTTTCAGAGCAACCAGCGGCGTCTATGGCTGCAAGCTATTAAACATGTTAACTACAACTGGACTGAGGGCACGATCAAAAATGCTTGTGTTTGTAGCGCCCATTTTATATCCAATATATATGTTTTAATGTTATGACCAGGGCTTGAAATTAACACTTGCTCTCAGCCAAATTTTGTCTGTGGCTAAGAAGTCTGTAAATTCTTGATATTTTAGCATGTATACAACCAAAACCAATAATATTGCCACTGTGTGTAATTCATGAAAAAGTTGGTTTCATGCCCTGGTTAAGGGGAGAAAATGAAAGCAGAATTCACATTTGCATAACAACATCGAGCTCTGAACTATGCTAGCTAGCAAGTCAACAACACAAAATACTACTTACCCTGCCATGCAGGTACAATTCGCTGTTAGGACGTAGTTTTCTGCTTTGTTAATTATAACCCAAGCCTCATACATAGTAGTCTTGTGTCCTTGTCTTTGGCTGGGGAGTCTATGTCATGGTATTTGACGTTCTGACCACAGATAACGTAGTCGTAAGCGTCTAGTGACTTGTATGCTCGTAGTTTCTAGCTGGTGAAAATGCTAGGTTGCTATGGCAAGCCAAAGGGATCAAATGTTGTCAGGTCGGCACACGTCCCTGGTACATAAAACGGCATAAAATACGGCGTCCTGATGGTTTTCACGCCGCTTTATACGCCGTTACATTTTAAAATGCTGCTTTTTACGCCCCTAAAAACCATACAAAAGTTTTTTTACGGCGCTCTAGTGAGGTACATTAAACGCCGCTTTTTACGCGTGTTAAAACCTGTCAAGACGCGCGTTTTCTTGTATGGTAATGAGCCCTTCCTGTTTTACATAGCCAGTAAATCCGGAGATTTTGTAACTAATCAGTGAAGAGTAAAGCCAGACCAAAGCAATGCATCCAGCGCCATAAAAAGCGGCGTTTTGTATGTTTTTTACGGGTGTAAAAAGCGGCGTTTTAAAATGTAACAGCGTAAAAAGCGGCGTGAAAACCGCCAGGACGCTGTATTTTACGCCGTTTTATGTACCAGGGATGTGTGCCGACCTGATGACATTTGATCAATGTGAAGGTCCCATTTAATTCAATGTGCTTCTATCATGCTAAGTCAGTGTGAAAAAATTAAATAACGTTAAAGTTACTTAATAAAGTTAATGCAAAATTATACATAAACTTTATGTGTTTATTCACTTATTAGATATAAAGTTAAGGGGAAAAGCAACACATAGCATAGTCATGAGAACTTTATTGCCATTAACAACTTCAATATTACAGCAACTTTTAAATGTGTCCGTACCATATTGATGCCGCTGTATGCCTGTGGTTCCCTGCTCAATTCAATCGGCATGTACGCCTACCTCAACATATGGCCCATACAAACACAAAGTGAAAGAAGATCAGTAACAGAAATGATGAATCCCATTCAGGCTTGCATTGAATCATATTGTGACATATTACTGACCATGCTGGCAATCATTTGTCAAATACAAAAACTACCATGGCTTTTACCCTGTAGGCCGATACTGTTTTGTCAGCTGACAACGACATAGTTGCTGCTTCTAGCTGTCAAGATTATAGTCCATTTAAACAGTTCTCCTGACCCTTGCCATTATGTATTAAGCGTTGCACCGGCACAGTATAACACGCTGTAACATTAACAATGATGCAAATCTTTAAAATTCAGCATCTTACAACTTTTAGAGCATTAATTACGTTTGACATTTCACAATTAGAAAAAAAATCAAAAGGCTTTCCAGTACATTATATCAATCTGGAATACAGGAACAGGGCTTAGTTATGTATTGTACCCCAAACGATATTACATAAAAAGATGAAAGGCTTTCCAGGGTGTTAATACAACAGATGAGACTTGCACCCAGTGGCCACTTTATTAGGTACACCTGTAGAATCTATTGCAAGTAAATACAACACATACACAATACCTCTGCTGTAAATTCTATCTTACGAAATTGTCATTAGTGTAAATTCAAACCTGTTGATAAGTGAGGTCTTACTCAAGGAGTTCTACTGGACTACACTATATTGTGAAGTGTTTCTAAGACTCTGCCCCCCTCATGAGTGTAAATGGGAAGAACAAATTAGGAACCATCACTAACTATGACCTCAAACATTTAACAATTCTATGACAATGTTATAAAAACTATACGAGGCATCATGCAAGTATACTTTGGAACAACATGTATTGGACTGCATTAGAGTGTACAGATGTACCTAATAAAATGGCCACTGAGTGTATATTGCATTACACCAAGGATTCAACCAAAAAATACATCCCATCATGAATATACAAACACCACCATTTTTAAGTTCAATGCAGTTTCCTCAACTAATTTGAAAAAGGTAAAAACAAATAAGAAAACACAAACAAACCTGGAAGTTATTCAAGGTAAGAAAAAATGAACTTAACAAGTCCTAATTCCAAGGACACTCTTTTAAGCCTCACCAGGAGAGAGGCCCAAGCAAGCCTAGCTAATTGGCACAAGTGTTTTAAGTTTCACAATAAGGGTGAGGCATTAACACATGCAACAGTTACAAGGGTTTAGCATGTGAAATAACAGCAGTAATGACCTAATGTGGGGGGCAATTATGACAAAGCTGAATAACCAGGGTGGAAGCGGTGCTGCTAGCTGGTGCTAAAAGCCATATCAATCATGCATTCAGACACGTGCTAATCTAACTTCACTAGCCTCACTAGCCTCTCAAAAATATAAATGCCAAACATTGTCTTTGTGAAACTCGAAACTAATTTAACATCAATATACTTCTAAAATAGCATATTACTACCGTTAATACAATATACTGCAAATAATTAAACTTACCTTATAGCTTTAACACCACATTCGCCCCCCTCAGTCGGTCAGGGCCAGGACCAGTGCTTAAAAATAATAGTGTCTATCCCTGACCAGCATAACATCTAACAAATGGCTCAACAGTAATGTATATACGATGTCCTGAAATAATGTAAAAAAAACTTTCATTGTGGCTCACCTGAAGGCAACTTCTGGATGTCTAGACTCTTTTGGACATGGTTTAGAGGTGTTTGTGCTCATATTGAGCATTATTTTTTACATATTTGCCTGTCATTCAGCCTGACATATGTTACACTCTATGACCTTGATATGGATCTTTAGGATTGGCATGCTGAGGTATAAACCCTCAGTACAATAAACAGAGACTCATTTTGTTTTTGATTTTTTTTGTGTGTGCCTTGTGTACAGAACAAATTTAGGTGCAGTAACCATAATCTGCCAGTTTCAAAGAAAAGATTTATAGTAGATGTATAGCAGATTAAGTTTTGACGATGAGAGAAATATAGTTAAGCAATACCGTAGGATTAATCGAAGCACTGTTAAGAAAAGATATTAAAATTATTCTGTACTAAAAACAACAAAGAGTTAACAAATCTTACTAAGTTTGTTAAAATAATAATTTTAGTT
>VMKM01003026.1:0-48920 GCA_008360985.2 Macquaria ambigua
ATTTTATTGATCTTTGTCCCAACAGTCCTTAATCACTCGAAGCTGGCCTATTTTCACCACATCCTCCCTGATCAGGTTTTCATACATGTCGTGGATAGCGTCGATTTCAGTTCGTGTAAAAGCGTCTCTGCGACTGTTTTGACTCTGACCTCGTCCGCTTGGATGTTGCGCATGCGCAACAGACATTGAATGGTAGGAATGAATCGGGGGGTCCAGAGTCTTTGCATCAGCCGGTAAAAGTTGGTCGAGTAGAAATCATCCTCGAGTACACCTGTGTTGTTTCTGGCTGGGGTGGTTGGTCAGACAGCCGTGGCAGGCGTCTTTCCGGTAGTTGCCCAGAGTAATGTTGAGCAGATGGAGCATGGCGGTTTTTACAGTGTTGATGAACACGGAGGACACCCATCCATCGACTTCATCTTCCTCGGGGCTCGCTGCTCTCGGAGGAGATGAGGGAGAGGGTGGAGGTGAGGGAGAGTCAGGCGCCTGGGACTCCTCTAATCCGGCGTCCGTATCGTCTGAGTCGGAGGAACCGTCGGGGGAACAGTCGGGTGAGTTTGGTGAAGGCTCTGTCGGAGGCTTCTTCACCATCCTCATACGAACAGGCTTGGGACAATCACAAGTCAGCCCTTCATCGTCGGACGAGTTACACGGCGGACGTGGCTCCGGCGAAGGTTCTCACCCCCAAAAGGTTGTTAGACTGGGCTGGCGCAGGTTCTGTCCGGTGCTCTCCATGTTTTGTTTTGTTTTCTCCTGTTGCTCGATGTCTGGCTGCGTCAGGTTGTTTCTGTTGGTCGAGGTTTGACTGTGTCCCCAACGGGTACTCCTTATATTGTGTGGTTGGGGTTGTGGAGGCGTGATTAAGGTTGTAGAGGTGTGGTGGAGGCATGGTCTAAAAGATCATAGCTCTCTTTGTGACTAGAGCGTCATTCCAGTTGCGACAGCTGCGAAAGAGAGAGGTGAATCTTTCAGCTTCTTCTTCCATCTTTTCAGACCAAGCAGCGACCGGCAGGTCTAACAATGTCCGAAATACCCCAGAATCAGAATTAAAACACTCCAAGACGAAATGCTCTACAGCTTCCTTTTCCCCGGACCTGCGGAGGCTGACAACCATCGAACAGAGGGTGAAGTTTTCGTCTGCCACACAGCTCAGCTCCCCCTGAGATGATGCATCACCAGTTTCAGCACTCCCCAGTCGTTGGAAGTCAGCGTAGCTATGGCGGTCACAGGCCCCAACGTTTCACCTTCATCCAGCTGATAAAAACAAGCATGAACACAGCTTGAACACATAGCCCCAGACTCCGCGTAGACCGTAGGGTTCTAAAGACCATTCTTCTTGCAGAGACTCGGGCAGAGGCACCTGCGTTCTACTCAAATAGACGATACGTTTCTTAGGAGCATCCGTTAGTGAGGTTAATTCTTGATAAATTGTGACGGGCGTCTCGCTAATGAGCGCCAGAGCGGGTCTTGTCTTTTTAGAGTCTTACATGTTTGTTTGTTTGTTTCTGTCTCTTCTTCTCGAACCTGTTTTAAACTAAATGGAAAAACAAGGGTTAATAAACGGGCTAAGAAGGGGGGACGGATGAGAGGAGGAGCAAAAGGAGGGGCCCTAAAATTAATTTAAAAAAAGAGCGGGAATTACGACGATGACGTGGCACGGTTTGATTGGACGGGGTGGGGTTTCAGGGGGCCGGAACTACAGGGTGGGACTTCGGTAGCAAATGGAGCGATTTGATTGGGCGGGGCGGGGCTTGGGGCGGGGCTTGTGACGTGGCGCGTTCTGATTGGGACCTGTCAAGATTTTGATGGAAAGTGGTACCTATTTCTCTCTGGAGAAGAGTTTCAACTCAGTTAGGAGGGACTCAGTATGACTACAGCAGGGTAGCAGATCAATGTCAGGATTCACACAATGTCATCAACAGTGTCTTGTAAGGTTGTATTTCTTTGTATAATACAGATCTTATATAGGGGGATGGTAAGTTTGGGTAATTTGTCTTATTTGTTTTCATAATGATGAATTAATCTGTTTACTGTTATTGCTATGGATTCTGTTAATATGTGATTAATGCTTTAGCTTTAAATGTTAAGTGTAAACTATACCTTTACAAATATATAACAAAATGTCACATAATAATTCATATTAGTTTATCCACTGCATGATATGATTGCTTAATGAACCAAATGAAGGATCATGATAAACTCTACTCAGGTTTCATATTTTGCACTTGTTGCCTACTTTGACACTGGGGTTTTTAAATATTTATTTTTCATGATTGTCATGTTTTTATATATGTTAATTGTTTGTGCTAATCTGTTGCTCCTTGTGATGATCTGTATGAACAGAAGCTTACATGAACCTATGTACCTTTTTCTGTGCAGCCTGTTTGTAAATGAACTGTATGGTAGTACAGGGTTGTTTCCATTCCTTCTGACTCAGATCCTCTCTGACATTCACACTGTTTCTACTTTTTTTTGTTTCCTGCAGATTTTCTGTGTACATATGTATGGAAGTGTACAATTTTTCACCTTGGGTGTCATGTCTTATGACAGATACCTTGCTATCTGTTATCCTCTACAATATAACACATGTATGACATCCAGCAAGGTTGCAATCCTTACTGCCTTCATATGGTTATACAGTGTACTTGCAACTGTTGTCATGATGTCGTTGAGTGCCCCTTTACAGCTGTGTGGGAACACAATTCAAAAAGTGTACTGTGACAACTACTCCATTGTTAAACTGGCATGCTTTGACACTACAGTCAATAACATTTATGGAATTGTTTACTTGTTTACAGTAATCTTTGGTCTTATAATTTTAATCATTTACACTTACATGAGGATTCTTAAAGTTTGTTTTTCTGGTTCCAAACAGACGAGACAAAAAGCTGTCAGGACCTGCACACCTCACCTTGCTTCCCTGCTGAACTTTTCTTTTGGGGCCTTTTTTGAAATAGTGCAGGGCAGATTTGATATGAGCAGTGTACCCATTGTGTTGCGCATTTTTTTATCATTATACTGGCTTACATGCCAACCACTCTTCACCCCTGTATTGTATGGACTGAATATGTCTAAAATCCATATTATATGCAAAAGTCTTGCTTTTGGTAAAAGAAAGTAGAAATCTTACTGTATGTCAACTGTCGTCTCACAAATGTATTCATACATTTTTAAAATTCCTATATGTGAGAAGGGCAGGTCTTACAGGCTATGGCTTCAGCCTTATTCATCTCTCACTGTTCAAGCACTTTTACTGTATTTCTTTACAGAAGATTGAACAATCAAAGTCTTTAATCTTACTCTAGAATATATATGTTGATGTCCTACACAGTCTCCAAAACATGTAGGTAGTAGTCTTCCCTTATGCAGACATGCTGAATCTTTGGATCAATTATAATTAGCTCTTGATTCAGAACAGATGTTGCATGTAAGCGCACGAGTCCTACACAGGTTTCATCCTTGTTATAACTGACTGTTTAGCACTTTTGGCAAATTGCTCAACACAACACTCGGAATTTAATTTATAATCCATATTCATGAGTCATAAAACAATTAACCATTAATTCTATCCATGATTTAATAAAGGATTTTTATATCACTGTCAGAGTGTCTCTGATACATTCTTCGACCGCCTACCATGCATTAACGTTCTTAGTAAGCTGTTGTTTAAGTTCAAGTGACTTTATACAGGTACAAGTTGTGCTTACAGGTTATGCACCTAGTGAAGGGTAATCTCCACAGGCAGGCAATCTATTCACACAGCACGTCTACTTTATGTTGTGAATGTGTGATCTGTTTCTACAAAATTAGATCAAGACCCCTGGGTTTCACTTTGAGTTTTCAGGTTTGTCTATGTCTGGAGCTTTGACCAGCCACTGTGCTTTCAGCAGTACAGCTCCTGAGGACTTTTGATTACGGTGTCCATCATAACAGAGGTCGAAGAGGTAAGCACCCGAGTGCCTCTGCATTTGTACAGGCATTACTTGCCTTTTAAGCGGGTCTTGTTCTAAAATAATGTAACCTCTCTTTTCAGAAAAAGCTCATCAGCTGATTATCAGGCCTGGACTGTGTGACGGCCCAAACACGAAGACCCAAGCGCAGGAACCACACAGGAGATGAGGATAAAATTCAAAGAGAGTCCTTTACTTGCAGAACCAAAGTCATACACAGGTAGGGCAATTAACAAGGCAGAGGTGCAGACAGGGAGTAGGCAAGGGTGAGTCCAAAAAACAGTCACATGGTTCAAAACACAAGAGGCTGGCAACCAAATCCAAAGGGCAAAGGCAAAGGCGAGAACCGAAGGTAACATGCAAAGGGTCAAAACACACAAGAGATCAAAAAACGGCATAGATACGCTGGAGAGCTTGACGCTAGGGAACAAGACAATCTGGCAAAGGACAAAGGGAAGAGGACTGGTATATATACACACAGGGAGCTGATTGGTAATGGGGCACAGGTGACTGGGGAAAATTGGCGGGAAAAGGAACAAAGACAGGAAGTAAATAGAACAATGAAAACCACACACAGGTGGCCATCTGGAGCACTGGTAGAATTCACAGTGGCCTGGCCATTGTTAAAAATACAAAATGAAATGGGTAAACAGTGAAAACAGTGAAACAGTGAAAACAACATTGGGCAGTCACTCAAAACTGTAGACCGTCAGCAGCCAAACCTTCTTCGTTCAGAATCAGATACCGTAACATCCCCTGCCGCCTGCTGCCCGCTGCTAATCGTTCAAAACATAGTTGAAATGGCCATTGGGACCACCAGGAGAAATCCCAGTGAGCCGGTCGCTCTGTGGGCCGCCGGAGCAGCTCATTATACAAAACGAGCTGGAGAGATGCGTCATCTGCCTGTAAAACAGAAGACAACAGGGATAAGATAAGCACAGTTTGGGTTTGGCTGGCTATTAGCTATGTCGGGTTTTGTTGAAACAAGTTCAACTTTTCATAAAGTCGATGCGCTCGTCAGTGTCACTTTTCATGAACCGACCAATCACAGCCTGGATGGGGCGGAACATTAAAAAAAGGTTGACATGCTACAACAAACGTTCTGATTATTGACAAGTTAGTACATAGCATTACTTAGCGCAATTTAGACCTTTTTCTGCACAAGGATTTAATGAAGAACAAAACCTCCAAAAATGATAAATGTTGGTTGTGTATTTCTTAAACTGCTGTATTGTCCAACTGGAAATAATATTATACTAGTGGTAGGTTATAGGCCTATACTATACTATTTTATAAAATTACAACGAATATACTATATTTTTATTTTTATTTAATGTTATAATATTATACTAATACACACATTTATACTAGGTACTCATCCAGGTTGTGGATAATGTTTCTGCAGTGGACAGATGTAGATTTAGCCAGTGTCAATGTGCCAATATGTGCTCCTTCTAGCCAGCCTTCACATCCCCCTTGTTTAATTTGACATCTATTTTACTAAAGTTATTGTTATAGATATTGTTCAGTAACCTTGTTTACATAAAGTGTGGTGTATGGTGTATCCGTCCCTGGTTCAAAAACTACAAGTCCCATATTCCACAAGCCGCAATGTGCCAATCACAGTAGAGTTTTCTGTGATGAGTGTTTTCACTCTTTCACTAGACACCATGGTCTTCCTCTTCCACAGTCCTTCACTGGTTTTCACATAAGTGCACACAAAGAGAAGGAGCATGCACAAACGCACGTATGCACACGCAGTATAAATATGGATGTAATACATTGTTTGTTAATAAACTGGTTTACTTTTCACTGTGCTCCTAAATTTCTTTGTACGCTCCTAAGTTTTTTCATTTAGGAGCACATGTACTCCTTGGAAAAAAAGTTAGCGTAGAGCCCTGTATAGGTGCATAAATAAGCATAAATATATACAGATATTTAAATAAAGCCACTAAAAGCAAGTACTGTAAAAAAGCAAGTCAAGAATACAAATATAAAATAGAGAAATGTTATCCACAAATGTGGAGAAATGTAAAATAAAATAGAATAAGCTGTACAATAATATGAAAAAGAAGAGCTGTACATGTGCAAAATATAAACTGAAGGATGTACAAAAGTTCACAGTATGTAGTGTACATACGTTAATGTAACGCAGGAGGCTTACATTAATATAATGTGTAGTGACCGTTGGGGGGGGCGGATTTATGGGGGTACTAGAGTCCGTGTCACAGGGGGGTCCCGGGCCTTGTTGATGAGGCTAGTTGCAGATGGGAAGAAACTGTTCTTATGGCGTGAGGTTTTGGTGCTGATGGGCCACAGCCTCCTGCCGGAGGGGAGTGTTTCAAAGAGTTTGTGACCGGGGTGGGAGGGATCAGCCACAATCTTTCCTGTACGCCTCAGGGTCCTGGCGGTGTACAGGTCCTTGAGGGAAGGCAGATTGCAGCCAATCACCTTCTCTGCAGAGCGAATGATACGCTGCAGTCTGCCCTTGTTCTTGGCAGTGGCAGCAGCGTACCAGATGGGGATGGAGGAGGTGAGGATGGACTCAATGATGGCGGTGTAGAAGTGCACCATCATTGTCTTTGGCAGGTTGAATTTCTTACGTTCTTACTGTTCTTAAGTACAGTCCTCTGCTGGGCTTTCTTGGTGAGGGAGCTGATGTTCAGCTCCCACTTGAGATCCTGACTGATGATGGTGCCCAGGAAGCGGAAGGACTCCACAGTGCTGACTGGGGAGTCACACAGGGTGATGGGGGCGGGTGGGGCTGCGTTCTTCCTGAAATCCACTACCAACTCCACTGTCTTTAGAGCATTGAGCTCCAGATTGTTCTGTCTGCAGATGGTCAATCTCCCACCTGTAGGCAGACTCATCCTCACCAGAGATGAGCCCAATGAGGGTGGTGTCATCCGCAAACTTCAGGAGCTTGACAGATTGATAACTGGAGGTGCAGCTGTTGGTGTACAGGGAGAAGAGTAGGGGGGGAAGGACAGCCTTGAGGGGAACTGATGCTGGTTGTCCGGGAGTCAGAGACATGCTTCCCCAGCTTCAAATGCTGCTTCCTGTCTGTCAGGTAAGTCTGTGATCCACCTGCAGGCACATTCAGCTGAGAGAGCTTGTCCTGCAGCAGAGCCGGGATGATAGTGTTGAAGGCAGAGCTAAAATCCACAAACAGGATCCTGGCATAGGTTCCTGAGGAGTCTAGGCGCCGGAGGACAAAGTGGAGGGCCATGTTTACTGCATCGTCCACAGACCTGTTGGCTCTGTAGGCGAACTGCAGTGGGTCCAGGAGAGGGTCAGTGATGGCTTTCAGGTGGGAAAGCACAAGGTGCACAAATGACTTCATTCTCACAGAGGTCAAGGTGACAGGTCTGTAGTCATTAAGTCCTTGGCTTTTTGGGGCTGGGGATGATGGTGGAAGTTTTGAAGCAAGCTGGCACACGGCACGTCTCCAGTGAGGTGTTGAAGATGTCTGTGAACACTGGAGACAGCTGATCAGCACAGTGCTTCAGGGTGGAGGGAGAGACAAAGTCAGGTCCAGCTGCTTTGCAGGGGTTCTGCCTCTTGAACAGTCTGTTAACATCTCTCTCCAGGATGGAGAGAGTCATGACTGGGGGAGGAGGGTGCCTCTAAGGTGGGCAGTTGTGGGGGGCCCAGGCCCCTGCTGTGGTGGGGAAGGTGGAGATGGTGGGATGGAACTGGTGGATAGTGTCACGGGGGATGGTGTCAGGACTGTCCCATTGACCTTCAAAGCGACAGTAAAACGCATTCAGGTCATTGGCCAGGCGCAAGCCATTAATGGAGTGGGGGGCTTTAGGTTTGTAGCTGTTAATCTGCCGGAGCCCCCTCCAGACAGAAGCAGAGTCGTTGGCTGAGAACTGGTGTTGGAGTTTCTCAGAGTACAGTCGTTTAGCTCTCTCACCACATTGCCAAACCTGTACTTTGACTCTTTAAACCTGGCCCTGTCCCCACTCCTGAACGCTTCTTCCTTTTCCAACAGCTGTCTGAGCTTAGCTGGGTTTGTCATTGTTGTAACTCACCCTGGTGCGTGACGGTACACAGCAGTCCTCACAGAAGCTGATGTATGATGTCACAGCCTCTGTGAACTCATCCAGACTGTTTTTGGGGGTGCACATCACAGACGACCTCACCTGGTCGGTGAACTCTGCGTCTCTGGTTAAGAGGGCACAGCAGCGCCTGCACTTCCTGAGACGGATGAAGAGGGCCCACCTGCCCCCGCCCATCCTCACTACGTTCTACAGGAGTACTGTAGAGAGCATCCTCACCAACTGCATCTCTGTGTGGTGTGGAGGATGCACTGCTGCTGAAAGTAGGACTGTGAGGAGAGTGGTGAGGACAGCTGAGAAAATCATCGGGAGCTCCCTTCCTTCTGTGCAGGACATTGCCCCTCAGCTCTGTGTGTCCCGGGCCAGAAACATCATCAAGGACGCCTCACACCCCCACCATGGACTTTTTTCACTTCTGCCCTCCGGAAGAAGATTCTGCAGCATCCGGTGCAGAACCACCAGGTTCAGGAACAGCTTCTTCCCCCTGGCCATCAGACTCTTAAACTCTTAAATCCATAGACTGCACTACTGTCACTTTTTAAACCACCATACTGCAGTTTGCACTGTTTTTTGCCATTTGCACTGTCTATATTCACTGTCTATATTCTATTACTGTTTATATTCTTTATTTATATTTTCTTCTGCCTATATCCTCATTTCACTGTCTATATTCTATATTTTTTATACTGTTGCGAGCAAATGCAACGAAATTTCGTTCTGTATACACTGTATATCTGAATGACAATAAAGTCTGTCTAAGTCTAAGTCTAATTCAGACTGTTGGTAGCAGTCCTGAAAACATCCCAGTCAGTACAGTCCAAGCGCGCACGAAGATCCTCCATAGCTTCACTGGTCCACTGCTTTGATTATGGGCAAAAAAAAACTTCAGCAGCTGCCAGAATTCAAAAGTAAAAAATAGACTAATAAGCAGTATGGTGGTCTTGAGGAAAACACTTTTTCCTAACCAGGGGCCCCATTTTCATTTAGCATCTTAGTGAAGCAGAACGTGAGAACTGGAGTCAGACCTATAGAGGGGTCAAGGTAAAACAAGTCGTAGCCATTTACAATGCCCTAGTATGACCTGAGGCCTGAGTCTTAAGCTGCCAGTATACTCCATCAGAACTAGCTTCAACGTCAGATTTGGGTGGGCTGTGTCCAACAATCCAAACTTTCTGAAACTGACAATTCGACATTCACATCTACATCATTTAATCTGCATTATATGTAAAAGTCTGTTTTGTTTTGTTTTTTTTGAAAATTACGCCACTAACATTAATAGTCATCTAACAGATTTACTTATTTGTTATGATCACTGAAGAAAGTCAAGGAAAGTTGTATTCAACTTAAACTTTAATAATAAAGGTTATAATAATGAGGATAAATCAGTCTTGACCAGGGATATCCATATCCAGAATTCTCTGAAGCGCTGTGACAGATAAACTGCAACTGCAGCTAAATGCCCTTAAGGAAGATTTATCTGCATGGAACAGTATGGATGGATGGATAGATAAATTGGAAGCAGCAAACAAGTCACTTTGCAAAGAGAACACTGAAATGAGGCCGAGCAGCTGGGAAGCCACAGCAGAAAATATATTCTTCAAATGTTCGGCCTGAACAAAAGGAATCCTACAAGTTACATATTTAAAGACAAACTGCAGTCAAAAATTACCTTTCAAGCTCAAAGTACTGACTGTTTGTATAACTGCATGATGAAAGAATACAAGCAGCAGAAAAGGAGATATTATCACAGCGAACACAGTATTTCCTACACAGGCTGTACCTGGGTGGCCCACCCATAAATATTAAAGCCCACTCAAGTATATCAACTAAAGATGTAAAGATTAAAGCTGACTGACACAGATCGGAAAACTACATCTCTATCCATACACAACCACAGATCAGTGTTAGATTCATCAAAAATCAATATGTTAGTCAAAAACCGATCTTTCCAAATAATACACTTCTATGTCAGTGTTTGTGACCCACACGTCTCCTGCTAACTACGTCCCCCAACCACACACCTGCTTCAAGCCATCCATTGAAAACAATTCCCACACTGAAAGAAAGGTCAGACTCAGCCTATATTATCTGGTAATGTGAGGGGTTTACAGATCCAGTCTCAAACCTCCCGAACTGCTCGCAGGCTCATCAAGGCCACCCCGATCATTTCAGACATGTTTGATATTTAGGAGTTAAAATCTGGATGATTAGCGGGACCACAATAGCCAATGAGCGTTACAAGCTAACGTTAGCCCCGGAGCAGCTGACGGTGTTGCCAAGTAACGGTAAACATTCTAGCCCTTGAGGTTAACATTAGCTAGCATACTACTACTACTGACAATACCAAATTCAGAAAGATGACACTGAAGTAAACACTCACATGTCTATGTGCATTGAATTGGTCATGGAATTTTCTTTCTTTTTAAAGTTGTTTATTTGGCATTCATTTATTACACTGAATTAACAGTGTAACTATTGATAACATAGTTTATCATTGCAGAGAACCTGGGCTTTAAATTTGAGTCTTAACATTTTTAGTCATTTCCTAATTGTGGCCCTCTTCTTTGAATCCGTGGCCCAGTCCGACAGCACCCATTCAAAGGTTTCTAAACCCGCTCTGCTAACACCCCAAGTATATGTCAAATCTGTGGGTAAAACAGAAATGAACTGAAACCAAAGACTGGCTGGACAGTAGACTGCAGTAGACTGTAGAAGGGAGTTAAACAACGATGTCAGATTACTGAGCATCCTGTCAGTGAAACAAGGTCAGCGGCCGAAATCAAATCTGACTTTACGTGTAATGGACACGGGATGCAAGAAGGAAGTCCTCGAGGATGAAAAACAGAACTATACAGGAGCATAAACACCGAAGGCCTGAAGCTGCTCTGTTGTCAGCAGTAACCATGGCGACAGCAGAGTGTGCCTGTTAGAGAAGCTGGTTATAGCCTCCAGAGTGTCCAAGTGTCCAAACAGACGCCCCTGGGGTCTGGCCTTGTGTTGTGTTACAGATGGAAATAGCTGCTGTTGATGGAGCTGATGAAGAGAGGAGCTCCACCGGGGCTCATTACTGTGAAATGATACAGTAAACATGACAAAATGACACATCAGAGTCCCCACTGCCCACTTTACATCACACTGTAGCCCAAACAAAGACAATTAACATGTTTAAATGTAAAACATCTATGACCTGCAGAGGAAATAAAGTTATCACTGACCTTTTCATCAGTTTGGTCCAGGTTGTAAACAGGTTCTATTTGAGTTCTGGAGCTGAGATATTTCAGGCACAGAAGACACAACGGCCTCTTTTCTCCTGAAGACAGAGGAAACGTGTGTTTACATCAAGAACAGAGATCGAGAAACAACATAAAGACAACTGGAAGGAAAAATGGTGCTTCATAAATAAAACATGTCTATATAAACATGTTCCTGTTGTCATTTTCTATATCTTATATTTTCTTCCTGTACTTGTTCTTATTGTGTAAACCGCAGCACTAAAACATCTGACTGGAGTGACATCATTATCACGTTAACATTAGCAGCTAGCATTAACTAGCTCGTTCAGTAGCTGACTACAGCTACACAGTTGATAAGATAAAGCTTCTTTCAGACAGCGAGTGGTTACCGCTGCATGGTTTGTACTTTGAAAGGACGGCAGCAGGGCGACCGCTGTGTTTACCGCCTACAACTGATCCTACTGACAACCTGCACCACATGACTGCTGCCATTCACCTGCTGTCACCTGTAGGGCTGACACCTTCTGGTCGGTCAATATGCTCGCTGGTGTTACTTTCATCTTTCAAGGAGGAAAGTGCTTCTTAATCCATTATTTCCAGGGGCGGGAGGGATATGCAGACCTGATGTATTTTATTTTGATAGGCTATATTGTGTTAGAAACATTGATTATGAATAAAATTAACATTCAAATATATTTTACTCAACAAATGTGTTTTGTTCGTATGGTTTAATGGACTATAAGACGGCTAGGCCTGACTTACTGAACACTCTGCTCCAAACTAATTGACACCACGTCAAAGAAGTCATCAGTGTGGCAGCATTTTGTTAAAAAAGATGACAAAAAAGAAGGTAAACTTTGCTCACAGGAACATGGCACATCATCTAAACACAGTAGTTCTTTATTCTCAGGGGGTCTGCTTTAGGATGCTCCAGCAACTTTTGTGTTTAACGCTTGAGCTTTGAGTGTGAACATATCAGAACTGGCGTATTTCAATATGTTTGGTCTAATAAAGCCTAATGGTTTTGTTTGGAAGATAACTGCAGGTGCATCCCCTTGAGACAGCTTCATGGCTCCAGCAGCAGTTACACCCAGACAGGCTGGATGTGAGGCCTCCTCTCATCAAAATAGAAAAATTAGATCACAAATGGGATTGTAGAATTGATTGCTCGTGACATGAGGCCTGGTAACATTGTGCAGGGTGAAGGTTTTAAGGAAATTGTTAAAATTTTGGTACCTGGATATACAGCGCCAGCACGCAAGCCAATCCTGCACACACAAGAGACGGTTCTGGAGTTAATACAACACAGCGAGGCACTTAGCTTTACCACAGATATGTGGTCTTCTCTTTGAATGGAGTCATACATGCCTGTGACTGCCTGTTTTACTGACGAAGAGTGGAAACTACAGTCTTGAGACAAAACAAATGAAGAGGTGCACACTGGCAAAAACATTAATACGTGACTCTGAAGCTGCCAATGCCTTTGGAATTCCAGAGAAAGAGAGTTTCCGTTATAAAAGACAACGCAGCTCATTCTGCTGAAAACAAGACAGACATCAGTTAGTGCAGGTTTAAAGTAGAGGACAGGATTAGTGCAGCAAGTTGATACTAACTAATAACTAATATCATAAACTGTTTAGTAGTCCAGACCTGAGGATCCAACTAGCTGATGACTCACTGTCTGAACGTACGCTAACATAAACACTACAGTACACGCTAACGTTGGCATGCTAACATTTAACTTAGCTGAACCACAGTTTTTAAGTCAATTATCAAGAAAGAAACAAAGTATGCAGCTTGTTTTCTTACCTGAAGTCTGGCGAGTCATCGTTAAATCCACATTCAGTCAGCGTGGTCCCTGTAACCGCCCACGCGCCTTCTCTCTGCCGCCGTGTAACGCTGCCCACAAACATCCGAATGTGCGTACTGCTGCGCATCCTCCTCACCTGAGGCGCCAACACACTCTGACACTGTTGCTCACAATGTGGACAGACCTACCTGTCCCACCTGGAGGGTTGATGTCAAACCAGGTGACCTCCAGGCAAAATGCAGCAATTATATATATTATAGACTTTCTGGCACCTGTTCTACTATTTAAAACATCACAACACAGAACGGTGTCATTTCTGAGAAAACTTCTGTTTTTTTAACTTGCAACTTCAAAATGGAACTACAAGTCAAACTGCAGGGACCGACTGACTGTAATAATCTGTAATCATTAACAGCTAACTGGAGCTAACTGGACCGCTGAAGCAGCAGGACTCACGTCTAATCAAGCTGAAGCTAGCTGGTTAGATAGCACAGTTAGCATTAGCTAAAGCTAAAGCTAGATGTTTCCCTAGCTGACATCATTCAGTTAGTTACTCCACATAACTAAAAACTAAAAGTTAACTAGTTAAGCATCTTAGCAGAGTTCAGTAGCTGCATTCAATTAAACTGAAAATGAATTGATTATATTGATATCATATTGGACGGACAGACACCCAGTAAAACAGAGAGACATTTCATACTGTAAGCTTTGCACACATTCTGTCAGTAGAAACCTTTAAGATGATCAAAGGCAGAGTGCAGTATCTGCAGTGTTGAGGTGTTATGTAACTTTAATGGCGACGGGGTAAAATAATCAGTCTAAAAAGACAGGATATGGAAGTATTACAACTTCTCTGTGTTTGCCAGCCAGCCTGAAAACTCTGCTGTTACTGTAGTGAAGCGCTCTGCCTCCAGAGGGCAGTATGGTCTCCACAGTGCACCTCCACACACACCTGAGTGAAGTGTTACCTCACAAAGTCTCAGGCAGAGAACAAACTCACAGCTTTAAAAATGATAAAGTGAGTTAAAGCTTCACTTCTGTAAACTTCTGTGTATTTATACTTCTTCAGTAATAAGTTACCTACATGTAACTACAGTTCTATATGAAGTGTGTGTGTGTGTATGTGTGTTAAGCTTGATCGTGTGCAACACATCAGTCTGGTGTTGTGGTGATGTCAACGGGAGACATCCGACTCTAAATCAACACCTGCACTGCAGGTATCCACAGCTGTCCCAAACTGTGAGTTTCAGTGTAAACGTCTGGTTCGTAATGAGAGCGACTTCAGAGACAATGAAACAGACTTACAGTTGGTGACTTCAAGCTTTGGATGGACATGAAACTCTCCTGGCCGGACGTCTGTTAAACAGAAAAAGAAACCTGAGGCGGCAAAATCATCACAGAGTTTAGAAACTGTCTCCACCAGAGAGCACAAGTTCATGTTACCCTGGAAAATGTCCCAAACACTATTCTATAAGATCAAACAAAAATACCAAATATCAATTAAAGCTGCAAGCAGCGATGAACGGGCCCTGGCGAAAAGGCGTTGTCATGGAAACGGCGTTTGATGAAAAGTCACAATCTTCACAGTGAGGCTTCATGAAGGTCTTAAGTGTATCCTCACCAAATTTGATGTTGATGTGGTTAACCTGCTAGGAGTAGTGATTAAAAGTAGTGGGCGTGTACATGTGTTCAGGGCGGGAATGTCATCACACATGAGGAATATGGAAAAGATCTGATCATTTTCAGCCGAGTTACAGCAGTTTGTGTTACGATCACAGGTGAGGAACCCAAGCGCAGACTGAGGCACGGGAAAGTTTTCTTAAGCAAACGTTTATTATCCAAACAACACAGGGAAGAAGGGGAAGACGTCAGGGGGTCCGGGGCCGAGCGATGAGAGGAAACACGGGGAGGTCTGGTGACGTGGCTGGCTCCTGGTCCGGGGTGAGGCGTGAGAGTGGAAAGGGATCCAGGGTCCAGGACGGGCTGGCAGGCAGACAGGCAGGCAATGATCCGAGGATAACTCTGGAGACAAGAAAGTATAATTAAGCTTGTGATAAGACACAGCGAGGCAAAAGACCAACTAGTGTTATTTAGTTAACGGCCACAAACACAAACTACCGCTGTAGCTGACTCAATGATCTGGCGATGACTGACTGGAGAACTGGGGTTTATATGCTGCAGGCTGATGAGACTGATGGAAGGCAGGTGTGCGTAATTAGGTCAAGCAGCAGGTGTGTAGGAGGAGGCTCAGCCAGGTCACGTCGACCCAAACAGGAGGCACAAAGGGGGAAGGGAAACAGGAGACACACAAACACAGGAGACACAGGACAATGCACACCAAGACCATCATAGTTTGATTGTTCATGATGGAACATCGAAATTCGCCGCGCCGCCGTGACCACGCCCTCTGGTGAAAACTCAATATTATTTATTGTACAGCATCATCAACGTCTTTAGGCCTTGAGGTTGTTCTGCTCAACCCACTCTGAGATGCATGTCACACTATAAAACGTGACATTTCCTGCTGTCACTAGGTGGCGCTATGACTGTGGACGAAGATTTGCATATAGACGTCTTCAGGGCGGGGGGGCCATGACACGTGGTAAGTTTGGGGCCTCTAGGACAATGTACAGTGAAGTTATAAAGCACTTCCTGTTTGGCGGCGAAACACCTAATTTCCACGCCACCTCACGGGCAGACCGTGTACAAAAACAAAATCCACGAGTATCGTTTGATGGCCATCTTGTTGAGAAGCCATGGTCCAAGTTTGAAGGCGATCTGATAAAATCTGTAGGACTAGTTCGCAAAAGTATGGAGGGTCCAAAAGGCATAAAATCATTAAACAATGGAGATTTAATTATTAATAACTCACCTCCTGTTGGGTTTAGGATATGGGTTCTATGGAGTTTTTTGTATGTCCCGGCATGATATACATGTATACCAATTTTGGTGCATGTAGGTGAAACATGGCGTGGGGGCCAACTTTTCTAAAGTTTGTAGGGGGCGCTACTGAGCCATCCCAACCCCCCCCCCCAAATATCAGCATCAACCGAATGTTACTAAATGTGACACACACGAGTATCAGCTGACCGCTACGTTCAAAAACAACTCATGCTGAGCAACGTGCTTTATAGAGACAAAATAAAACCACACGAGGATCAATAAGAGACAATAATAAGAGTGTGACCAGTCGTGTCTTCACGATGTAAGAAATTCACACACACTTCATCTTCTCTTACACCCACTTTCACCATTTAGCACCGTAAACAGAGCAGAAATTATTATGGCCCCTGGCACTAATATTATTATTCTTTGTTTAACCTCCTCAGTCTGGGGGATTACCACCGTGCTCTGCGTTTGGAACTACAGTTTGCATAATTTGGGAGTTTGAGGGATGTAAACAGGAAGTATAATGTTGCCATGAAGTCAGTGAGCTAGCTGTGGGCTACAATTTTATATGTGTTCACCTGTAGTCCATCAGCAGTGCGTGAATGAGCTGTCAGCAGCTCCTGTCTGCAGTGTATCATGGATGTACAGACAACTATAACTGGATCACTGTGATACTGAAGAAAAGTTAGAAACAGCTTCTGCAGCCTCTTTGTTCTCTGGGTTCTAACTGGATTTCTGGACATTTAAAAATATGTGCATCGTGTCTGTGTTCAACCTTCTGTTTCCTCCATCAGCTGTGAGTCGCTGCTGCAGCTCCACCTGCTGACATGTTACAACACCTGCATGCACCTGTCCCTTTCACCTCACACAGCATCTTTACCTCACCTCACCTCCCTCCACCCTCCAGCCCACAACTCTCCCTCCTCACAGTTGAAAACCTGCTGTAGAAGAAACTATTGATTATATATAGGCAATAGTGGATGAGTGGTTGGGGGGGTGTACTGGTGTAGCATCACATACCAGCAGGATTTATGACATCACAACTATGGATGACTCTTCAGTGGAGCAGATGTGAAGACATCTGGTGTCCAGCTGCAGGAAGAAGACGTCATTTTAAGAATTATTAATTCAGTAACTGTTTTTTTTTTTTTTGTGGGAAAAACACGTCAAATTATTATTCAAAGCAGAGCATTTTACATGTGTTAAAACATGTCCTAACAATTTAAATGTTACCAAGTTATCATTTTAGATGAAAATTCACAAAATAACACCACTAACGTGCTAGCATAAAACAGCTAGCTTAGCTTGCACGCTTAACTATATATAATTAATATATATATATATATGAATATTATTATATGTCAGATGTTAGTCACGGGATAGAGGAGCGTTGGTGGTATAGTGGTTAGCATAGCTGCCTTCCAAGCAGTTGACCCGGGTTCGATTCCCGGCCAACGCAGTCTTCTTTTGTCTGAAATTTTTGTTCTGTTTTCACTGGAAACATGTTACCGTGCTTACATACTGTATTCTTGACGATAACTGCGTGTCAAATAGCCTCTAAAAAATAAGAGTTTTCACTGTTTTTGGAAGTAAAACTGTATTTATGTTGTTTATTGTGTAAATATAGAATGATTGTTGGAGGAGTTGTATATTATTATGTACATATGAAGACTGGGTGTTTCTACAAAACGAGACTGTAAGATTCAAGATTCAAGATTTCTTTGTCATTTCCCGAGTATTTACATACCCAGAGAAACGAAAAACTGTTCCTCAACTAGTGCAATAAAATAAAATAAAATAAAACATTCAACAAACATTGACAACTTAAATTAGAAAAATGGATGTATAAGAATTAAATATAATAAAATAGCAGCACATTAAGAAGCTGTAACAGACTTATTCTAACACCGCGAGGAAAACATCCCAGAAACATACAAACAACAACAAACAGGGACAGCAGGGAAAATAGATACAGAATTATATAGTAAGATATAATAGAAAGATAGTGAGGGGAAACACATTTATAAGTAAATAAATACATTAAGTGAAAAAAATGAAATTAAAGTTACAGTTTTATATGAGTTAATCCGCCCTCATAACCTGATGTTACTTTATTTTATCTTTTATATTTGTTCTGTGCATTAAAAACAGAATGTTCTTACAGCACTGGCAGGTTTTGTCAAGACTCAATAAGCAGATTGTGTGCACTGAAGTGATAAACCGATCATATGTTTTGATTATAAATTCTTAATCAATAATGTGTTAAATAAAACTTAGTGACGTAAAAAAGTACAATATTGCCCTCCGAATACTAGTGGAGTAGAGGTATAAAGTACTTTGTTCCTCTTCACCTGCAGTAGCAGTTACAGCAGGTACATTTTGAAGTGTCCACCGTGTATTTCTGCCGGTAACCGTTAGTTTATGAAGAGTCTGTACTCCAACAAATAGGCCGGGCAGTGCTGTGATATTTACTTCCGCCGGAGGGCGCTGCGGGCTGCTGCTTTTATTTTGAAGGAGGATATCTACAGACAGGAAGTGATTTGTTTCAGACTCGGAAATTATTCTGTGTGTTTTTGTGTGACTGAAAGGCGCCGAGCTGAAGTTTGTCTGATATTTAAAGTGCTGAAGCTTCGCGGATCCAGAGTTCATCCTCAGACTGCCGGGAGTCTCCGGGAGTCGGTGTTTCACCTCCGGACCGGCGGCTGTTGTTGTTGTCCGCCATTTTGTGTCTCCTCTGATGCCCGCTGGCTGCTAGCTGTTAGCCGTTGCTGTTGTCTGTCATGGCGGCTGGAGGCGGTGCGGCGACCGCTAATGTCGGTGATGTTGAAGAAGATGCTTCACAGCTGCTGTTTCCTAAAGGTCTGTCAGTTACTACAGACTTCCTTCATCTATGTGCACTTTATTATTTAAACCAGTTTAACTCGGGCTTCTCAGCCAATCAGGAGCAACTCTATTGGCCAAATATGTGAGCACAACGGATTTGACTCCGGTTTGAAGTTACACACAGAAACAGTTTACAGAAAAGCTCAAACTAAACATTATGTACAGACAAGAATATACATATATATACATATATATAGTATATAGATATATGCATATATATATATATATGTATATGTATATATGTGTATATATATGTATATGTATATATATGTGTGTATATATATATATATATGTATGTATATGTATATATATATATGTGTATATGTATGTATATGTATATATATATATGTGTATATGTATGTATATGTATATATATATATGTGAAAGAGGACGCAATGCACATACATACGCAGGCATACGTATTGCATACGCATACATTACGTTATTATTACGTACGCATAATATTATTACATACGTATTACGTACGCATACACATACATACATACATGCATACGTACGTACACATTATTACTGCATTATTATTACGCATGCATGTATTATTATATGAGTTAGGAAGAGTTGATATTATTATTAAATATTATTACATTATTGCTAACGAGCATAGACATGCATATTACATACGTAATGCATACGCAATGCATTATTGATATATTATATATTATTATTATTATTATTATTACATATTATATATATATATATAGCAGCAATAGTATATGTGTTATATGTATATATATATATATATACATATATGTATATTCTTGTCTGTTATTGATCATTCTGACTAGTTGATTGATCCTGTTATCAGGCAGCAGGTGTTCACTGTCGGTGGGTGAATCCAGTGTTTCCACAAACTGAGCCCAGAACTACAAACATGGCCCCCAGTGTTCTTCTCTGTGCTGCCCCTGAAGGTGATGGTCTGTGTTGTTGTTGTTGGATCAGAGTTTGAGAACGCGGAGACTCTGCTGAATTCAGAGGTCCACATGCTGCTGGAACACAGGAAGCAGCAGAACGAGAGTGCCGAGGACGAGCAGGAGCTGTCTGAAGTCTTCATGAAGACCCTCAACTACACGGCTCGATTCAGCCGCTTCAAGAACCGAGAGACCATTACCGCTGTACGCAGGTCAGGGTCCTCTGTACATGATCAGCTGAGTCTCTGTGGTCTGGTCTGGATCTGACCCCCCCCCCATTGTGTCCTCAGTCTCCTCCTGCAGAAGAAGCTCCACAAGTTCGAGTTGGCCAGTTTAGCAAATCTGTGTCCCGAAGCTGCTGAAGAGGCCAAGGCCCTGATCCCCAGGTCAGTCTGATCCACATCACACCAGATCAGCTCTGCAGATCTGCTCCTGGTGTCTGATCAAATCTGATGTGTCAGAGCAGGTAAAGGTGTGTGTCCAGGTGTGTTCTTGTGTGTGTTCAGGTGTGTGTTCATGTGTGTGTTTTCAGTTTGGAGGGTCGGTTTGAAGACGAGGAGCTGCAGCAGATCCTGGACGACATCCAGACCAAGAGAAGCTTCCAGTACTGAGACCAGGACTGCAGTCTGGTTCTCCTGCCCTGACCTCCATCAGGTCCCTGTCTTTCTACGGTGTTTATTTTTTTATATCCAGGATGACTGAACTGAACGGATTGATCCTGATCATGTGATCTGGTGACATCAGTCACACAGGTGGTTTATTATTCAGGACTAAACTAAACCGGATCCGTCTGTCCGGCAGAACACTTTCTAACGCCACAATAAACTTTGATTTGTGTTTTTTACACGACTGCTTCTGATGTCTTCTTTTTAAAGGGTCGTTCTGGTTCTGATTCTGGTTTTGGTTGTGGTCTTATCATGTCCCTCATGTCTGTCAGTGAGTCAGAGACACTAAAGAGAAGACATGAAGAGAAATGCAGCTGCAGGACTTCAGATTTACAGATAAACTAATAAAACTGAAGGTTTAATGATGAAACGTAAAATCTAGAATAAACTGATTGGTGCACAGAGGTTTTCCAGCTGAGCTCTGTCCTCTAACAGCCAATCAGAAGAGCTCAGACAGAGACAACAAACTGTCCAACATGTTCAGGTCTTCAGGGTTTTTAGATTCTCCTTTTGTTCTTTAAGAAGTGGACTTAAAGTCTCAGCAGAACCTGGACTGATTCATGGTCAGATCAGTTTGTTCATAGTCCATCAAACATTGACACAGTACGCTGCAGAGGGGTTTGTGTCCTCCAGGGCTTCAGGCAGGACTCCGCCGGACGTCCTCACCATCTTCACCGTGCTCCTGCTGAACAGGGTCCTCTCATAGTCCATCAGCTGCCTCCAGAAACCAGCGTTGGGTCGAATGAACGGTCGCTGCTCCAGAACGAGTTCATGAGCCCGACGGAGGCAGAGACCCTCAGACCTGCAAACACAGAGACCAACGGCAGTGGAACAAGTACTACTACTGAAGTAAAAGTACCAGTACCACAATATAAAGTACTCCATTACAAGTGAAAGTCCTGCATTCACAAAGTACAGAAGTATTAACAAAATGTACTTCAAGCATCAGCCCAGGGGCCCAAGGGGTCAGAGGGACCCTTCACTTGTCCACAGAGACATCACAAACCGGAGGTGAGGGTGGTGGTTTACCTCATCAGGTATGCCATTATCAGAGCGGTGTATCGGCTCCTGCCCGCGGTGCAGTGGACCAGAGTCCTCCCTGTTTGGTTCTGATTGATCTGTTCAGCCACTGATTCAAAGTAGTGTCTCGGGGGCATGAGGTTGATCCTGGACAGGGACGTGGAGGACCTGCAGGCCGTCCAGCTGAGGGTAGGACACGTCCTCCAGCCAGCTGGCGTTAATGATGAGCGTGATGTTCCTGCTGGAGAGGACGCTGAGGCTCAGAGCCGAGTCCAGACCGCTGAGGAACAGACCAGGAGACACCTGAGAGACCGCCATGAGCAGCTCAGGAAGACAGACCAGGCTTTTCAGGATAATAAAAAGAAGAACATGCAGTGCAAACTAGTTCCAGCTCAAATCACTGTTTTTAATCATTACGTTCCCATGAGGTTTACTGTTTCAGTGCGCTGATGAAACAGAGGCAAGAGGAGGGGCTGAAGTAGAGGTCTGCTCTCAGACCACTTGAATTACAATATGCTGCATGGTTAATATGGCATTTTTGCCCAATGACGCCAAAAGAAAACTGCCTACCCAACCTTTAATAACTTCAATAAAAAGACGATTCACTTGTAAAAGTCAAAAACTGTTTGTCAGAAGTGGGATTCGAACCCACGCCTCCAGAGGAGACTGCGACCTGAACGCAGCGCCTTAGACCGCTCGGCCATCCTGACAACGTGGCTCTCTGCGTATACTGATAAAACTAACATACATACTATAAAATATATAAAAATTACTTTAATCAGCTATTTATATCTAGCATGGTGGTTTACTTGATTAAAGATATTTAATCTGACTCTGAATTATACAACTACAAAAGCCGTGAATCAAAGGGATCAATGGAGTAATATTGACAGAATCAGCAAAGTGCAGCTCGGGCATGTTCGGGACATGTCCGGGTACACGCACACTCAGCCTGCAGTCATGGGATAATGAGTCACAGTTAGTTTAAATAGCCTAGAATAACTTTCACTTCAGTTTCCGCTCCGACAGACTGAATCACGGACAGACAGGTAAGATCTGTTTCTATTCTTTAAACACCTGAACATAGTTAGTTAGTTAGTTACAGCTGCACAGTGTCTGATTACAACAACAACTACAGATAAACTGTAAACTAAAACACACCATCTATTCTGGAGACGAGCTGACACAATACACCATAGCACGCCCACTCCAAACTTCATTAAAAATGTCACAGTTCTATGCTTCCTTCCTTCCTTACCTGCGCGGACCCCTTGGTTAAACTACATTATGTAACATATTTCCTATAAGGAGTGTATATTCTGAAGTATTCGGCCTTCGTGTCACATTATATAAACTTTCAGGTTGGGGTGACTTGTTCTGTCATGGCCTCTGGTTACGATCCATTTTGCAGGAACAACACGATGAGGGTCAACTATAAAATGTAAATACGTCTTGATGCTTTCACAAGATTAATGCCGAATACAAGAACGGCTCTTAACAATCCGTTAAATGTCAAAACAGCTAATCTGACGAGTCTGTTTTGCCAATTTATAAAGGATTTTGCTTTTTCTGACACATTTTGAATGAAGTTTGGTGATAAGTGTGTAGCTGTCGGAGCATTCAGACTGTTTATGAAGCGGTTTGAAGGGCAGAACAGAACCTCGCACCTGTTTACTGGACTTTAAAACACGGCTTAAATAACAAGACGGCCAACACTTCCGGCCGTAAATTTCCAGTTTTTCAAAATGAAAGCCCCAACAACCAAACTGTGTTCCAATTTTTTTTGAGCAACAGGCGTTAAATTAAACTTACGAACATATTCAAGGACGTATCTGACGTTGTCTATGTTACATGTGAAAGTCAAAGATTTTTTTTGGATGAATAAATGTAATAAGTTGATTCCTGCAGGTGAGTTCAGGTGAGTTCAGCTCAGTATTCAGGTGTTAAATCTCACAAAATCAGACAAAAGAGAAAAACATCACAACACAGAAGCACGTGAAGTATTACATTTCACATGAATTCATCAGGTATAAAATGTTCTTTCACATATTTTAAATTGTTGCATATGAAGTTTTTTCTCTTCACAGTTCAGGTTTTGTCATTAGTGTATATTATTTTATATATATATATATATATATATATATATATATATATATATATATATATATATATTATTAGATATTACTCTTAAAACTCTAACTTTATTCTCAGAATTCAGACTTTTCTTTCAGTCAGTTAAACAGTTTTGTTCATGTCAGCCATCAGACGGTCTGCAGGTCTGGAAAAGCCTTAAAAAGCATTGATTTCAGGACTTTCAAGGTATAAAAGTTTAATTACTGAAGGTCTGAACTAACAATGTTAGTTTTTACAGGTTTTGTATTGCAGACCTCAGACCTGATGTCAAATGATCCAGGTCTAGGTCTAAAGTCATCCTTGATACCTTTCTTCGTACAGGTGTGACTGTGAAACAGGTGAATCCTGCAGAAACCCTGATTCATAAACCAGTTCCTGTTCTGACGTAGACCACATGAAAATGCAGAATCAGAACACAAACCAGTTCATGTCGACAGCAGCTGCGACGGGCCCAACCCAGAAAACCATCATCCCGAAGGTCCGATATCACCCGACCATCCAGACCCAGACGACTGGGGACGGAGCACAAGCCAAAACCAGAACCAGTCAAACCCAGAAGACCAGACCTGCTGCTGTGCACCCCCCTCAGACTGGGACTGACAATAAGGCAGCCCAGGAGAACCAGGATGCCAACAAGACTCCTCAAGTAAATCCAGTTCCTGCTGTGAATCCACGTTCTGATGGAGGACAAAAACCAAGGGCTCAGAAACCTGTTAAGAAACCGGATCAGAAACCAGTTCAGAGAGCTGCTACAGATCCAGATCCTCCTCAAACACCAGACCAGCTCTCTGACAGAGCCCCTCTCAGACCGGAGCAGGTCCCTCTGGGTCTGGGGGTCCGGTTGGACAGGTATGTTGTGGAGGAAGTGGAGGTTCTGACCCGAGGACAGAGTACCAACCAGGACTGGTTCAGCTGGAGGAAGAACCGGATCACGGCCTCGGTGGCTCACCGCATCGCTCACTGCCGCTTTGTTACCGGCAAGAGCAAAACCCCGCCCACCTCCTACCTGGCTGCCATCACAGGTAAGCCACGCCCCTCTTACACCTGGGCACAGACAGTGGTGGTTCTAGTCTACAGGATTAAAACTAATGATTATTTTAATTATTGATGAAGCTGCTGATTAATTGTTTATTAGTCAGTATCAGAAAAATGTCCCTCACAGTTTCTTAAAACTGAAGATCTTCAAAATGTTTTCTTTGTTTCTTTGTCGGATCAATTGAGTTGAAATGATTGATAGTTGACTGACATAAAATGAAACAGCAACAATTTTGATCAAAAAAATGCTGAGATGATTTATTGATTAAACAAAAATGGCAATATTTCCCTAGGTCCAACTTCTTAACTGTGAACATTTCTTGATTTATTGATCCTCTTTGAAGGTAAACTTTGGGTTTCTTTGGGCTTCAACTCCGAGGAACATTTTCTAGAACAAATCACTGCTCAGACAGACAGGCAGACAGGCAGGCAAACAGGCAGACAGACAGGCGGGCAGGCAGACAGACAGGCAGACAGACAGACAGGCAGGCAGACAGACAGGCGGGCAGGCAGACAGACAGACAGACAGGCAGACAGACAGACAGGCAGGCAGACAGACAGACAGGCAGACAGTGCCATCCATAGATCCATGCTGCTAGCGAAGCAAAAAGTAATAACTAATTGAAAACAGATCAATGAAATGAGCCAGCAGCTTGTTATTGGCTGGAGAGTTAGAAAAGATGGCTGACTAGTTTTTCGTTAATGAAAGCGACTCTGACTCACCAGGTGAGGGGCGGAGAATCCAGACCAGAGCCATGAGCTGGGGGGTCCAGATGGAGGCCGAGGTGGTCTGCAGGTATCAGGTACAGTTCAACACACTGATAGACTCAGACCCAGATCCTCTTCAGAGTCACAGTCCTGGATCCTGGATCCCGGATCACCTCAGTCACCGAGCAGCTCGTTACAATTTCATTAAATCATGATGTTCTCCACATCACAACATCATTATCTCACTGGAAACATTCAGTCGTATCAAAGTTTATTAACCTGATGATGAAGGTGATGATGATGTCATCTGCAGAGACTGAAGAGCGCTGCATTGGGACGGTCGGTCTCGGTTCAGGACTGCGGTCTGTTCATCGATGCTCGGCAGCCCTGGTTGGCTGCGAGTCCTGATGGCATTGTGACAGACAGCCAGACCGGCCAATGGCTGCTCTGCCTGGAGGTGAAGTGTCCCTACAAACACAGACATAGACTGGTGGAGGACGCCTGCAGGGACGACCCTGCCTTCTGTCTGGAAATACAGGACCAGGACGGACGGCAGCCTGGAGGGGTAAAAAATCACAACATTACGTTTTCCTGTCCAAGTCGTCCTCTCCTTGTCTCTAACATCCTCTCCTTGACATCCTGTCCCAGTCGTCCTCTCCTTGTCTGTAACGTCCTGTCCTTGTCTTCCTGTCCCAGTCGTCCTCTCCTTGACTTCCTGTCCCAGTCGTCCTCTCCTTGTCTCTGTCCTCTCCTTGTCTTCCTGTCCCAGTCGTCCTCTCCTTGTCTCTAACGTCCTTTCCTTGTCTTCCTGTCCCAGTCCCCAATCTACCGCCTGAAGACGTCTCACAGTTACTTCACACAGATCCAGTGTCAGCTGGCGGTGACCGGCCTGCAGCGGGCCGACCTTGCCGTCTTCACCCTGAAGGAGACGGCAGTTGTCCCGGTGACCTTTGACCCCGAGCTGTGGGAGGAGACAGTGTCCAAACTAGAGGTGTTTTACAGAGACGCTGTGCTGCCTCACCTCAGAGAGAAGACACAGCAGGATACAGCAGCAGCCTGGACTCCAGAGCTGTAGAGACGAACTGCAGGTCGACCTCTCGTCATGGGGAGTCTCCTGCTGCTCTGTGGTGACCTCTGACCTCTGTGGAGGTGCTGACTCTGTCTCTCCTCCGCAGTGAGATTTATTTCTGTGCAGGACAAAGTGTCACTGCTCTGGAGACACTAATGGCTTTATATTACTTTTAAAACATGTAGGAAGCAGGAACACCTGGAGACACCTTTAACAGAACTGAGAACTGATTCAAAACAGGGAGTCTCGCTGCTGGTTTGTAGCCTTCAATCTTTAAAAATAATGTTTTAAATCTTCTGCACACAACAAAGACTGATCATGTTTCAGGACTTCAGGGGCTCCGGAGTACAGCAGTGTACTAGTACTGTACAGGTGTGTCATTCCTACCAGGACAAAAAAAGCAAAACCAACCTTCTGTTGTTTAAGGTTCATCTCACGCTGTAACAGAAAACGTTTCACAGATTTTTTTCATTACTAGAAACCAAACTGGACTCTGTTAAATATCATGACCCATAAATTTGACCTGTAATCAATAAAGAAGCTGGTGCGTGTCGTGTTAACTGAAATGCAACAGAAACAGTGAGCTCCTCCTGAGATGATTGGCTGAGTGCTGAAACAGCTCATCTGATGTTACACAAGTACAGGTTTGAGGTACTTCTACTGCAGTACATCTCAGAGGGAAACTGTACTTTTTATTTTACTACATTGATCTGATAACTTTACAGATTCTGATTAATACAAAATATAAACATTAAATGATATTACAGATGAAACCACCCAGCTGTTCAAGTGATGACCTCATTAATGCATCAATAATTATAATCCAGTAATATCATGTATATTATTCTGCTTGAGTACTTTTACTTTTGGTACTTTAAGTATATTTTGATGCTAATACTTTTGTACTTTTACTTTTACTAAAATTTTAAATTCAGGACTCTGTGGTATTACTACTTCTACTGAAGTAAAAGATCGGAGTACTTTGTGTATTTAATGTCGACAGCTTTTAGAACAAGAAGTTTATTCTGAAAACTGAATAATCTGGTTTGTAGTTAAACAGGACATAGCGCCCCCCGTGGTGGACCTCCGTTATAAGCTCATTATTTGTCTTTGTGTCGTGAGCTCGATGCAGCAGGTTGAGGAATGATGACCTGACAGAATAAAGTCGGAGAGGTTTCACAGAAGAAGGTGAAAATGTTCTTGCATGAGACTCGATGTTCTGAAGGTCTTCAGGAGTCCGGCTGTGAGCCGGGAAAATAAAAACACCACACACTTTGTTATCATTTTTAATCGTTTGTTTTGGGAAAGATATCGAGTCCGAGTGATGTCACGAGTCACTGGTGTTCAAGTCCAAATCTCTGCATTAACTTTGACTAATAAGTATAAAGTGACTGTGACGGATGACCTGTTACCTGTCTGTCTGTTAGACCGTCGGCTCCTTTAAATCTGATAAAAACCTCAAAGCTCCGTGAGTCGATGAGACAAAACTAAACCAGGTTTAATGTGACGATAAACGGCTGTTAAATAAACTCCAAATCTTTCGTGATGACTCCTCCTCCTCCAGAGTTCACTGTGACCTCATCAGCTGAACAAAATCGACCAATCAGCTCGCAGCAGATCATCACCTGAAGCAGGAGGTGAGACAGTTCAGAGAAGAAAATGTCCTCCAGTCTGCTCTGACAGCTGATTGGCTGCTGTGACCGGTGTTGTTATGGAGGGGGTGGGGCTTTGGTTACCGGTGGGCGTGGCCCATATGCCGTGGGCGGAGCCTCACAGGTAACCCTCCTTCTTGAACTGCTCGTGCAGGATGTCTCTGTACTCGTCGAAGCCACCGTCGATGCGTCCAACTTTCCCGTTTTCACACACCCACAGCTCCTTACACACCAACCGGATCAGACGCTCGTCATGGGACACCAGGATGACCCCGCCCTGAAACATGACATCACACACTGAGGAGTCACACCTGAGACACACCTGTCCACTGACACAAACATGGCAGGTGCATTTCAATAAGGACTGGAGAGACTTCAGGTGAACAGATCTTCAGATGTTGAGTTTGTGTCTTATTGAAATGTTTTCTGTTTTTAACGTAACTTCATTTATTTATTTATTCTCTTTCTGACTGAGTTTAGTTTGTTTCTCACAGCTGATAACACTCACTCACTCACTCACTTTGAACTTGTTGAGGGCTTTAGCCAGAGCCTCGATGGTCTCCATGTCCAGGTGGTTGGTCGGCTCGTCCAGGATGTAGAAGTTTGGACTGAAAGACAGACATCGTCATCGTTATCATCATCATCATCAGAAACACTAACAGCTGGACCCTGAGCTTTCTACTACCATGGCATGGTCATCTGTGCGAAGGCCACCCGGCTCTTCTGTCCTCCTGACAGACTGGCCACCGGCCTCGTGGCCAGCTCCCCGGTGATACCGTACCCCCCCAGCTGGTGACGGTACTCCTCCTCCGTCCGACCTGTGACACACAAACACCGGCCAATCAGAACCTCTGAAGCTACATGGCAGGTGAGCTGTGTCACAGCCTCAGTGTGATGTTGATGTTGCTATAGTTACCGGGGAACCTGTTGAGCAGCAGCTCCACAGAGCACACGTTCAGGTCCAGCTGGTCCACATGATGCTGACTGAAGTAACCGATCTTCAAGTTCCTGACGAGAAATCAAACAAACTTCAGTTAATGGCTGTTTTAAAAAATGTTCCCTGTAAATGGTAAATCAACGGTTCCCTTTATACAGCATGTAAATGTTTCTCTATAAACAGAATGTAAAAGGTTCCCTATAAACAGTTATGTATAAACGGCAACTGTTTGACGTTCAGGTAAACAGATTCAGGTAAGTGCTCTGCTCCGATTGGTCTGTTGGTCATCTTACCTGTGAGCTTGTCTGACTCCGCTGACCGGCGTCAACTCGCCCATCAGCAGTTTGAGGACGGTTGATTTACCGGCACCGTTTTCACCGACCTGACAGGAAACACGACAGGACACGTCAACTCACAGCCGATACAGTCCTGATTCTGCATTATTGATCGGGCTGATCGGTTGTTGTATTCCACATTTTGATGTTTAAACCACCATGACAACGTTATTACATATTTTTGTTAAATCAAGTATTTCTCACGAGTTCAGGCTCTGTGCCCAAACCTGCATCCAGAGACGTGACTCGTACTGAAGGATCAATGTTATATATATTTATATGCTTCAAAACAGCCGTCGTTAACGGGTGTCACTGATTGGTTGCTTTTACTGATCACGATGACACTTACGATGCAGATGCGAGACTCAAGGTCGGCCGACAGGTTGAGTCCAGAGAAGAGCCGCTGGTCTGGAGAGTAATAAAACTCCACTTCATCTAACTGCAGGATGGGAGGAGACAACTTCTCAAAGTTATCTGGAAACCTGAGAGAAGAAAAACACAACATGTCAACCAATCAATCATCTGAGTGGGCAACTTCGTAGTCGGAGAAGTTAGTATTAGTACATCCAGTACAAAACAAGACAGACAGGAGGATGATTGATCCTCTGGGGAGCATGAGTGTCTGAACCCAGATTCACTTCGGAGTCGTCCGGACGCAGGTTTATCTTCTTACCTTAAAGTGACCTCAGTTTCTTTCTCAATGGGCTTCAGTTCAGGTCTGCAGGAGAAAACCACTCAGTTATCAACACATTCCAGTAGGATTCACTGTCTATACAGAGTTATACCTGTCTAAGAACACAGTGAAGAGACACCTGAAACACCTGGAGCTGCTGGGAACAAAGTCTGTCTGATCAGGTAGATCTGATCCCAGGTGGATCTTACTGTGACACATTAAACACCAGCAACACACAGGTCTTTCCCAGTCCATGTATACCAGGTGTGTGAGGTGTACCAGGTGTGAATGAGGTGTACCAGGTGTGTCAGGTGTACCAGGTGTGTCAGGTGTGAATGAGGTGTACCAGGTGTGTCAGGTGTACCAGGTGTGAATGAGGTGTACCAGGTGTATGAACACTCACAGTCTCTCCAGCAATTTGAGTTTGCTCTGGACCTGAGCTGCTCTGTTAGCGTTGTACCGAAATCTGTCGATAAACACCTGAAACACAAACGCATCTGTGTCACTGACACAATGCATTCTGGGAAAACAGTATGTCTGTTGTCTGTACTGCAGCAGTAGTACCTGTATGTGCTGTCTGTACTGCAGCTGGGCCTCGTACTCTCTGTGCTGGTTCTTCAGTCTGTCTTCTTTGGTTTTAATAAAGTTTTCGTAGTCGCCACGGTAACTGTCCAGCCTCTGGGAGTGCAGGTGGATGATGTCTGTTACCACGGCGTTTAGGAAGTTTCTGTCGTGGGAGACGACCAAGATGGTGGACTGCCACGTCTGGGGGAGGAAGTATCATTTATGACTTTTAGCTTGTGGCTAACCAGTCTCATTGCTTTGAATGAGGAATGCTAATGTTAAAGTGAGTCATAGTTCAGACCTGCAGGTAGTTCTCCAACCACAGAATGGCTCTGACATCCAACATGTTGGTCGGCTCTGAAACAAACACAGGAGGAATACATCAGAATACCACCAAAATACTACTAATACTAACCAGAATACCACCAAAATACTACTACTCATATGTGTAATCCTCTTACTACGTTACAAGACTACTACTACTTGTACCGCTGACGCTACTCCTCCTATTACTCATCCTACTACTTGTACTCGAAGAGGATCTGACTCACCATCAAGCAGCAGCAGGTCCGGTCTGGTGAAAACAAAGAAAGAAAATAAATGATCAATTAGACAGCTGTCAATCATGTGGATTTCCCATCTGTCAGCAGAGTCTGGTCACACACACTGGTACTTGTACTTGTACACATACACATACTTGTACACACCACCATGACTGACTGGGAGAAGAAACTTTATGTATGTAAAGAAACAGAAGGCTGAAACTCACCGAGCAAACAGAGCTCTGGCCAACGCCAACCTCATCCTCCACCCTCCTGAAAACTCCCTTCACACACACACATTATTATAAATCAATATACAGTGTGTGAGAGTGTGTTACTGATGTTACGGGACATAAATTGGTTTATACAGTCACATTATGGGGACTCTCCACATCGTGGGGACTCCATTCCCCACAACATAAATCATTGACTTTTAGGGTTCAGACTTTACAGTCAGGGTAATGGTTGGGGTTAGGCATGTAGTTGTTATGAATGGAAGGCAATGTCCTCCTAAGTGATAGAAACAAGTTTTTTTTATCGGAGTGCGTGTGTGTGTGTTGGACTCACTTGGTAGTCTGCTGTTGCATTCTGGGAGAGAATCCCAGACCAGCCAGGATGACGGAGGCTCTGATTGGACGAGACAGATGTCAATCAAAAACACATCAATAGTGTGACAATTACAGAGTGAACGGGTCGGACCTCTTCATTAACACGCCTGCATCTGCTGTACAAACCGCAGTGTCCATTATAGCACCAGCAGGGGGCGCACAAGTTCATTTGCATTTTAATTTTAACACCCAGGAGATGTTGCTCTGCTGCCCTCTGGTGTCTCACGTACACTCTGCAGCATCCCGAGGCCTCGTCAGCAGGTGGAACTTGCTCAGATATCATCACATGACCCAAGTGCAGCAGTTCTACCTGCTGAAGAAGGCCAGGGGATACGGACAAAAGCTGTGAGAGAAGCTAAGTAAGTGAACCTTCAGTTTTAGTAATTTCACTGTATTGAAGCTCTAAGAGCAGAGTTTTAGCAGAAAGCCTGATGAATATTATTTTAACACGTCTGTGTGGTTGCCATAGTTACCGGGCAGGAGCTCTGTCGGCCTCGATCTCCTCCAGCTTGCCGTAGATCTCCGACAGTCGCACGCTCTCCATCCCGTCAGCACTGAGACAAAAACAAACACTGATGAGTGATGTCACTTCAGCGTCTCCATAGCAACAGCCGCTGAGGCTCATGGGTACTGTAGTGTTTAGAGCCGGTCTGCAGACCAAAGTGAGGGGGTGAAGGTGAAACATTTCTACCTGAAGACCAGAACAAAACCACAGAGTTAGCCATGGCGATGATGATGTCAGAGTGACATAACGCTTCCTGTGTCCAGATTTATGTGTTTCTTCTGTTTAGAGACATCTCTGGGTTCACAGATCTCAGACTAACCTGGAGTTTGGATCTCCGGCCTACATCTAAACCTGTCTCACATTATTAACAGAGTGGCTCTGTGTCTTACGTTCCGTTAGCGATGCGAGCGTTGAGCCTCTTCTCCTCGCTCAGCAGCTCCTCGCGCAGCGTGTCGCTCTCCAAGACGCTCTGCAGCGCCGGCGTCTCGTCTCCAGCCACTTCCTGTTCCACATGGAGGATGGAGATGTGAGCCGGGACACGAAGGTTACGACTGGCCAACATCTTCAATAGCGTTGTCTTCCCCAAACCGTTCCGACCAATCAGACCGTACCGCCGGCCCGACGCCAGAGAGACCTCGGCCCCCTGCAGCAAACACCTGGACACAGAAACGTCTTCATCACAAACTCAGATGTCTCCAGTCAGCGACAGCAGCTCCACTATCATATCCTGTCTCACCTTTATGTTTGTGTAAAGAACATCAGACTGTAAATAGTTAGCTCAGTTCTTCTGGTACACAGAGTGGAGCTGGTGCTGGACGTTACCTGCAGTTACCTGTACTGTAAAAGTTTCTCAGTTCAGTTCTGCATTGTTCTGTTATTATCTGTATTATTATTATTAAGTTCTTTATCTATTTAAAAGTGTTTCTGAGGCTTTTGTAAAATATCAGTAAGGATAAATACAGGAGTTTCTGTGGATGATGTTCTGAGGGGAAAATAAAACTTTATTAACATTAAACTTTACTAACAAAGTTCTCTCCATTTTGAGGTGGTGGTCTGTTTCTGAAGTTGACAAACTTCCTAAAAACCTTCATATAAAGACAAAGATCATCTTGAGCTTTGAGTTTCAGACTCACTCACCTCTCTCCAAACGAAACATCAAAGTTCTCGATGCGGATGTCGTAGCTGCGGTTCTTCCCTGATTGGTCGACTCGGTTGTCCTTCTTACTGCTGGCCTGACTGGCCGAAGCCTCCTCCAGGACTCTGTGAGAGACAACAGAGGACAGGTGAGAGGAGGACAGGTGAGAGGAGGACAGAGGAGGACAAGCGAGTACTGACAGCGGACTGGAGGTCTTCTGAGTGTCCTTCTCGTTCCTGCGTTCATGTTTGGCCTTTAGCTTCGCCTCGGCCTTCTCCAGTTTCTTTGCGTCCACCGTCTGAAGAGACAGACAGACAGGAAGTGATGCGTTTAATGACAAAGTCACATGTTCAGATCCAACAATCAGAGACTTTAAAATAAATCAGTATCGCTCATGTCTGAAAACTTGTTCTTATCAAAAGTCTTTTAGAACATAAAATAAAAGTCCAGAGCTGATCAGATTCATGCAGAGAACCAGACTTGTGTCTGTTTGAATTAAACAGGAAGTCTTGAAAATGAGATTAAACTCGAGTGACTCACTGTGTTCTGAGAGCGTTTCATCATCCAGATCCCCTGAACATCGTCGGCTGCAGTGACTGAAGAGCAGAAACACACGTCAGTAAAACCTGCTCATAGCTTTGTAATATTAAATATTATAGAAATTAAAACTCGCTGCTGTGTTGCAACAGAAACAGGATTTATTATCTCTGTGACGGGTTTCTCACCGTTATCTGCAGAGATCTGAGAGAGCTGCACCGGAGCGTCCAGCAGCACCTGCTTCTGAGAGCCGTGGTGGTTATTCCTGAAGGAACACAGAGAACATGTTATTCCTGAAGGAACACGGAGAACATGTTATTCCTGAAGGAACACGGAGAACATGTTATTCCTTATGAGAACACGGAGAACATGTTATTCCTTATGAGAACACAGAGAACATGTTATTCCTGAAGGAACACGGAGAACATGTTATTCCTGAAGGAACACGGAGAACATGTTATTCCTGAAGGAACACGGAGAACATGTTATTCCTTATGAGAACACGGAGAACATGTTATTCCTTATGAGAACACAGAGAACATGTTATTCCTGAAGGAACACGGAGAACATGTTATTCCTGAAGGAACACGGAGAACATGTTATTCCTGAAGGAACACGGAGAACATGTTATTCCTGAAGGAACACAGAGAACATGTTATTCCTTATGAGAACACAGAGAACATGTTATTACTGAAGGAACACAGAGAACATGTTATTCCTGAAGGAACACAGAGAACATGTTATTCCTGAAGGAACACGGAGAACATGTTATTCCTGAAGGAACACAGAGAACATGTTATTCCTGAAGGAACACGGAGAACATGTTATTCCTGAAGGAACACGGAGAACATGTTATTCCTGAAGGAACACGGAGAACATGTTATTCCTGAAGGAACACAGAGAACATGTTATTCCTGAAGGAACACAGAGAACATGTTATTCCTGAAGGAACACAGAGAACATGTTATTCCTGAAGGAACACGGAGAACATGTTATTCCTGAAGGAACACGGAGAACATGTTATTCCTGAAGGAACACGGAGAACATGTTATTCCTGAAGGAACACGGAGAACATGTTATTCCTGAAGGAACACAGAGAACATGTGCTGTAGATGTTATCAGAGAGAATAATAAAAGCGTGTGAAGCTCATAGAAGACGTGACTGGTTGGTTCTTACAGTTTGAGAGTGTTGAACATCTGGAGGCAGATGTCTCGGACGTCGTCCTCGTTTTTACTGTCAGCAGACACTTCCTGCAGGACTCCTCCGATGGCCTCGTAAACCTCGTCCCCATCCTCAAAGTCTGCCCCGCCGCTGTCCAGAACACCTGCACACACACACACACACATTTAGATTTAGTGAAACATGTTGTCAGGTAGTGTCTCTGTTGCACCTGTAACCACACCCACAGTGATGTCACAGTGTACTGACACACCCAGGATTACACCTGTACATCACTGCAGCAAGGTGAGAAGTACAGCGCGACTGATTTGAGGTCAATACTGACAGAGAATCAGCTGATAGTATTCTTATTTAACACAAACACACTATATTGATATGTGTCACATATGTTTTCATAATAGTGACCCTGTATACTTTCACACTGTGTGTGTATGTCAACATAAAGCTCAAACTACCAAAACTACATGACATCCACTGAGCACTGAGCTTTAGGGGCAGTTGCCCACTTTGCCCAGTTGGTAGTCCATCTTTGGTGATGGCTACTAGCTGCTGTAACTCACTGACAATCCTTCTATATTTATTTATCAATGATAACTGTATTACTTTTCTATAAGTAAAGGATATACATGTATTCTAAACCCCCACAGTCTTCACGGTAGTACATCCTGTCATTTTTCCTTTAATACTACTATAATACTTCCTAAAATACTCCTGTAGTAATGCCTATGACACCTCCACGGTTGCTGCGGGTCAGTGTTCGGGGTTCTTCCTCAAACTAAGCTGGTTTTAGGTCTAGCTGAGCGGAGTTCACCGACCATGCCGTGCTGCCCGGTGTCCCTGCTCTGAGCGGCGGCAGTCAGCCCGGTTAGCTCGTTAGCTCTGTAGCTAAGGGAAGCGGCTTTCCGGCTAACAGGCAGATTAAAGGCCGGTCTGTAGCGCTCCGCCGGCCGGCACACAGCGGCTCTGTCCCCGCCACACAGCGACTCTGTCCCCGGCCTCTCACCTGTGATGTAGTCGAACACCTCCGAGTCGATCTCCGGGAACTCGCTCTTCAGAATGTCCACGTACGTCGCCATGATACCCGGCCCTGGACGCCGCCGCCGCACGCATGCGTCAATATGCGACAGCGCTGGGGATTCTGGGGGATGAAGTCTTCCTGGTTGTGTTGACGTGAAACGACAAAAGCCGAAATGGAGAGAAGAGGGCTGTTTTTCTGTCATTATGATGATCTGTGATTACTGGACTCTCAACAGGATTATATTCACCTGCATCAGCCACACAAGAAGAAATGCAACAAGTGTTTCTTTCTGTTTTTGGTGGATTTGATCATTTTATTGAGCCTCTCTGTGTAATAAGAAACTGGACTTTAGAATCATTTTTATCAGATGTTGCTGTTTCTTCCTCTTTCGGTGAAAGGATAAACAAACTTTATTCTCACTGCATGTATCTGTCAGCTCGCTGACCGCAGGAGGACAGTTCTTCTCCTTCTTCTTCTTCAGAAAGCTTTACTCTCTGCTCCTCTGCAGATTGCACACGGTGCCTCTTGCTGATAAACTCCATGATGACATGTACAGCACACTCCTCAACCTGACAGTGTTCACATAAAGCAGCTGGATCAGCATATCAATAAAATGGAAACATGTCAGGGAGTCATTAATATCATGAGGGGCCTCAGGTGGAGTGGGGGGGGGGCTCAGTCTGTGTTGGTTGGGTCTGTGCCTGATTATGGCAGTGCAGTCTATGGACGCTTCAGCCTCTGAAACTTTGCTGAGAAAGTTTGATAAGATTCACGCACAAGTTCTTAGACAGTGTTGTGGAGCAGTGAAGTCGACCCCCCCGCCCTGCAAGTCCTGCAGGAGAGAGGCCACTGTTACTGGGGTAACCTCACAGAGAACACCCCCTCTCTCAGGAGGTACAGCAGGAGGGAACAAGGCAGAGGACAGAGAGCAAGCTGTGTTTGAGTTGGGAACAGATATGCAGAGGACTCGGGGTGATTAATGAAGCTGAGCTCAACAGTTTTATTCCAGAGGCTGAGTCCTCTGACAGATCTGTATCATATAACAGCTTTCTCAGCACGACTCCCAGTACGTACACATTTATACTGATGGTTCAACAGATCCAGAAAATCAGACGACTGAAGCTGCTTTTTCAGTTCCAGAGAAGAAAGTTATCACAGAACATCATACATCAAACTATCATAGTCGACTCAGAGACGCTGGCAGCAAAATAAATCCTGTTTTAATCTGCTCTGATTCTGTTTCAGTCCTCAAGAGCCTGAGATCCTTCAATTCCAGCCCACGAGATATTTTACTCAAGTGTTACAGGTTCCAGACTCATTCAACAAGGTATTTCACTGAGCAGGTGGACAGGTGAGCAGGACAAGCAGAGAGACAGTGTAGATTTACAAATGGCATTAAACAAATGAGAGGTGAAGGGAAGAGTTTGTAAAAAAGGCAGGAGCAGAGCAGCACTGAAAGGAAAGAAGAGGTCACTTTCAGCAGAATAAGACTTCTAGACTTCAAGACAAGCGAGATAACAGGAAAGCATCATCCATCTGCTTATATCTGGGTCTACTGGGGAAAAAACCTCATTAATCAAGATTAATAGACTTATCACTTGTGGGGTCCCAAACTGACCCGATGTTTCATTCTTATCTTTACTTATAAAGATTTAAATATTAATATAGCACAAATATTACACCAAAAACAACAAGATGACAAGAGAGCAGTTACAAAAAATGGATATTTTACATTTAAATGTACATTTAAAATCTTTTAGTGCTGAAATGTTTGAACCTTAATGTTCCCATAGTGCACTTTGAAACTTTGTTTTGGAAGATGCTGCATAAGTGAAGTTTAATTCTATTCCATAAGATCTTTTCTTTTCTTTACCTATAGCCTACTGTTCATATTATTATTACATAATATTATTATTTCCATTTATATTTTAAATATACTGTATACTGTAATAATGCAGTATTAACCACACAGTATTAATGTACACACAGTATTAACCACACAGTATTAATGTACACACAGTATTAATCACGCAGTATTAATGTACACACAGTATTAATGTACATGCAGTATTAATGTACACACAGTATTAATGTACATGCAGTATTAACCACACAGTATTAATGTACACACAGTATTAATCACGCAGTATTAATGTACACACAGTATTAATGTACACGCAGTATTAATGTACACGCAGTATTAATGTACATGCAGTATTAACCACACAGTATTAATGTACACGCAGTATTAACCACACAGTATTAATGTACACACAGTATTAATCACGCAGTATTAATGTACACACAGTATTAATCACACAATATTGATGTATTTGGTATTCTGTTAATGAAAATAATATTAGTTGTCCAGTCTGCTTCCCTCTGCGCGCCGCTCTGCGCATGCTCTGCTCTGGAGTTTAGGGTGGGAGAGTTAGCCGTTAGCACTGTGAGCTAACCAGCCGGAGTGTGTAATGGCGGCCTCAGTGTTGCTGGGGTCTGCGGACAACACCGGACTCAACTTTGCGGTCGGAGGCGGCAGCAGCAGCGGCGGCGCCGGGAATGTTTTAGTCGGGAATAATAACGGACTGGGGCCGGCGGGTCCGGCGCCCTGGAACCGTTCTCTGGACCGGGCGCTGGACGAAGCCTCGGCCACCGGGTGCCTAAACATCAGCGGCAGGAAGCTGAAGGAGTTTCCCCGGAGCGCCGCCAACCACGACCTGACGGACACCACCAGGGCCGGTGAGTGAGCGACAGAGCCCGGGGACCGGACACAGTGAACCGGGCGGGTTTCTGACGAGTCGATTAAAGTAACTTAGAGACAGTTTTTATGGACTCCAGGGCGGCGAAAAGTAAAAATCCAACTTTAACGGCCCTGGAATAGCTGGGATGGGGAAACCGTCAGGGCCGGTGTTATGACAAACATTGTACCCCCCAAAAAATGTTACCCTGTCGTGATTCCGTTGTTTCTGACTATACCTTATTATCACGGGAAAACGCCGCTCACAAACGTTACGCAAAATATCAGTACACTAATTTATATCCTGAAGTCTTTTGTAGACTTTTTGAACACTTTTAAAAGTTACAACATTATCCGCTCATTAGCAGGAACCCAAAATAACACCAGCTAACTTTAGCTAGTTAGCAATCTGTAGCGCGGCGAAATTAAATCTGTCACACTTTAAACATGTTTTAAAACGTCTAACTGTTATGAAACAGCATATTAAGTGTGGTTTATCTCGTTTTCCCATGTTAAATTGAGGCGAAGACCCGCCGGGGACACAATAGTTTGGGGTTACAACTTGTGTCCCTACACCTGTCAGTTTTGGAAACGAGCACAGGCGGTTGTTGATGTCGGTTGGTGTAGCCAGCTAGCATGCTAACAGGATCGTTTGTAGTCTGTGTTGGGTAAACAGGACCGAGTGGACATGCTAGTGTTAACACACGGCTAGTTTCTTTAATTAAAGTTAGCTGGTTTAGTTAGCCGTCCATAGCTCGGACCGGACAGGAAGGACTCCGGCCGGACCGCTCGGTTTCGGGACCACCGGGCTGTAAAAACCTCACCCCGAGTTTCTGACGTCAGCTGAAGTTTGAAAAGGTGAACACACACCTTAGCTTTGTTTTGTTTAATGTCTGTGGTGCCTGATTAGATAATGAGGCAGGAGTGAATGAGAGCTGCTCCGCCCACCCGAGGCTGACGGGCCAGCGTGGACAGACAAAACAAACGGAGCAGAGGAGGTTACCTTTGGACACTCTGTCTGCCTGCCTGCCTGCCCGCCCGCCTGCCTGTCTGTCTGTGTGCCTGCCTGTCTGTCTGTGTGTGTGTGCAGCAGGACAGGGTGGACAGTTTGAGCATCATGTCTGTGTTAGCTTGGTCGGAGTGTGGCTGAGCTATCATCCATGATCACATCAAAAGTGTGTCATGAATAACAGTGCAGCATGTTAATGTGTTAATTCATTATTACAAACAGAAAGCAGAACCAGTAACACTTCTGCTGCTGCTGCAGGAGAGACACCTACTACACACCTGTACCATTTAGAGCTACTACTACTACACACCTGTAAACAGGTGAGAGAGACAAATGGCACAGAAGAGCTGCCACTGACATTATTGATCCATCTGCTGATTATTGTTTCTGTTAATCGATTCATTGATTGGTCTATGAGAGTAGAAAGGAGTCCAAGGTGATGCCTTCAGGTGTTCCTGAGAGACAACACAGATGCCACAGTGACATCACAGCAGCTGGCTGTTCTGATTGGTGGAGCAGAGTTTATTTTCAATCAATAACAAAAAGACATTTTCGTTAGGTCACTTCAGGACACGTCCTGTGTGTGTGTGTGTGTGTGTGTGTATGTGTGTGTGTGTGTGTGAATGAAGCTGCTGTACAACAGGAAATAGATGTTGCCGTTGATGTGTACTTCCTGCCGGCCAGGTGCTGATCCCCTCACAGCTGTACTGACAAATATAGACTGCAGTACTGAGTGTACTCTGTGTTTTACTACAGTACTGAGTATACTCTGTTTTACTGCAGTACTGAGTGTACTCTGTGTTTTACTACAGTACTGAGTATACTCTGTTTTACTGCAGTACTGAGTGTAAATCAGTACCTCTTTACTCTGGGAGGTCAGCTGGTCAGTATCATGGCGTCCTGTGTCACCATGGCAACCACACAGAGTGATCTGATAGGAAGAAGAAGCTTCAGATACAGACAGGCTGTTGTCACAAGTTTGTGTCACGAGTTAGACACACACACACACACACACACACACACTAATGTTGAGTGTTTATAAAAACAAAATAAATCTATATGTAACAAAAACATGTCAGCTAAAGTGCAGAAGTTCTTCTTCTTTGGTGTTTTCTTCAGTTACCAAACAGCTTCAGGTGCTCCAGTCCAGAGTGCCGACCTGGCTCCACCTGCAGGAACCATCAGAGACAATCCAGCTCCTGTTGCTCTGGACAGCAGTGTGTGTCACTGCAGTATAACCTAAACACTCTCTCTCTCTCTCTCTCTCTCTCTCTCTCTCTCTCTCTCTCTCTCTCTCTCTCTCTCTCTCTGTCTCTCTGTCTGTGTGTGTGTGTTCAGACCTGTCTCGTAACCGCCTGTCGGAGCTTCCTCTGGAGGTTTGTCTCTTTGTGTCTCTGGAGAGTCTGAACCTTTACCAGAACTGTCTGAGGTCTCTGCCAGACAGTCTGCTCAACCTGCAGGCCCTCACCTACCTGAACCTCAGGTAACACACACACACACACACACACACACACACTCCTGATAGATCTTCTTTATTGAACACATCAGTGAGCCTCACTGTTGTTCCTTCATCACCATCAACACACACACTGGAGTTTATTCACACCGTCCTGCTGCCCCAAATACTCACTAGAGCACCACATGTGGATTCATCCACCGCTGAAAATAGTCCCCAACAAAGTCACTGTTTCCTCCTGTTTGTTGATAAAACTGTGTTTTAAAAAGAGCCGTATTTCCTATCGGTGCGCCAACAGGGCAGAGTGTGTGCAGCGCTCTGCTGCTCCCTGCAGACAGCGGGAGTAACGAGATCACAAACCATCTGGCACGTCAAGTTATAGTGGCCAAACGTTTTTTTTTCTCACATGCACACGCTGGTCGATAAAACATACACACGGAGCAAAATTTGGCAGTATTTTGCATATTTAGCCGACAGTCAGGGCAAGCCCACTGACACAGCAAAGGCTGTCTGTAAAAGATGTTACAAGTTTGTGCAGACCAAAGGAGGCAACACATCAAACTTGGCAAAACACCTATCAGACCGACATGGAGACCTGTTTAAAGAATTTAAAGAGTGACATGTTAGCGAATGTGATAGATAACATGACCTCTAATATAAGTCAAACGAGTGTGATTAAATTTGTGACAAGTGAATGATGTTATAAAAAACGTTCTCACGAGGTGACCTGCTCTCATTGCAGGCAAAACATGTCGGGGTGCACAACGAGGAACTAAGTAAATGTTAACAAATAAATTGATAAAACAGGCAGAAGCTCCACATTTTCAGTAAATAATTTTCACTTGTGTTTCCTGCTCAGACAAACTTAATAGACATAGACACAGCTGGCACAGCGTGGATACCTTCATTAACTCACTGGGATTTAACTGTTAACTGACCTTGTGAGCTGTTCTGACAGATTCACAGTTTATACAGCGACATCATGAACAGCAGCGGAACCGCGGAGTCAGAATGTTTTACTGCGCCGCAGAATTACAACCGGCACCGGTAACCACGTCATCAGCTGCCTGTTCACTGTCATCAGTCGCATTTTCTGTGTTGGTCCTTACCTTTCAATATTTAAACATGAAAATACATTTTACAATAAAGATAAATAGTAAATAATTAGCTTAATTTTAAGACCCCCTCGAAATTTGATTTTGCCGTCTTCGGGGGTCCTAGTTGTTAATTAACCTGGTGGAAGAGCCATGCAGCCACCCTGCCAATTCTTTCACATTTTGCCAGACAGTACCTGTGCATTCCTCAAGCTGCGATTCAGAACGAGTGTTTAGCACATCAGGCATTATCTGCAGTCCTAGACGCAATAGGCTGACTGAGGAGCACATTGACACACTTGTTTCCCTGGCTAAGAACCTTGAAGTGGCCAAAGAACTATCCAAAAAATAAGTCAGAGACAGAGTAAGAGAGAAAAAAACATGTTCTGGTTTTCACATGTCCACGTTCTGTGACAAACATCTTTTACATAGCTATAAAGTTTAGCAGCTGCAACAAAATATTTTTGTTAAAACATGTTCAATAGTTATATAGCTAAGCAGCTGACACAAAATATATTGTATTTATAATTATAATTTTAAGTTTTTTAATTAATAAAGAAAATTTCATGTTGTGTCATCTGTTATTCCATTACTTTTCCTGATGTTTTAGATTTTTGCTGTGGTATCGTTCAGTATTGGTATTGTGATACTTTAGGCTGGTATCGTACCCAAATCATAATTTTGGTATCGTGACAACACTACAGACAACTATCACTGGATCACTGTGATACTGAAGAAAAGTTGGAAACTACTTCTGCAGCCTCTTTGTTCTTTCTGGACATCAGAGATAATGATCTTCTCCAAGAAGGAGGAGGATACACTATGTGTTTTAAAGGATCTTAATCAGCTCCACCTGCTGACAAACTACAATAACTGACTTCCTGTTGCTGTTTCCTGCATGCACCTGTCCCTGTCACCTCACACAGCACCTGTGAGGCCTCACAGATGCTCTGAATGATACGTTGATAAAGGAACTTAGCATTATTTTTTAACAGCCAACTCTGTCTCTATCTGTCTGTCTGCCTGTCTGTCTCTCAGTCGGAACCAGCTGTCTGTCCTCCCTGTAGTGGTCTGCAGTCTTCCTCTGAAGGTTTTGATCGCCTGCAACAACAAACTGGTGTCTCTGCCAGAAGAAGTGGGACAGCTGAGACACCTCACTGAGCTGGTCAGTTTGTTAGAGCCGCTCATCTGACAGTCAGAGGAGACGATGAAGATGATGATGATGATAGATTAGATTGGTTTTCATTGATTAGGCCATCGTCAGAAAACAAATGAAACAAACGGCCTTTCCTGTCTGGTTCTAATCGATCTTCCAGAAAACATATTATATCGCATCTTAAAATGACATATATGTTACCATGAGAGGTTTTATCCACAGCACTTCTACTAAACTTGAGTTACTGATGAGTTATTGAGATTATCAGTAGACCTGGGGGATATGGATTAGATCGTCTATCACAGTTTGTCATTTTGTTTAAAGATATCAATAGTTATATGCATCATAATATTTTGTTATAACTGGATAAAAGAACCAAATGGGAATGTTTGTTTCTGTTGGACAAATCAAAGGATTTGATCACATTGATGATGCAATCAATACACATCCAATAATTACCACAAACCAGTCCTGATTATTGATTTCTAATACGATCTACAGAGTTCTGATACAGGATCTATAAAGGGAGAGGTCATTTATATGTCTCACTGTACACTTTATTATTAATTGGTACTTATTGGTTATCAGTTATTGATGGTTGTGTGGACTGCCCCCTGCAGGATGTGAGCTGTAATGAGATCCAGACTCTGCCGTCTCAGGTGGGTCAGCTGGAGGCTCTGCGAGACCTGAACATCAGGAGGAACCACCTGGTCCGACTGCCGCCAGGTACACACACACACACACACACACACACACACACACACACACACACACACACACACACAGCGGCCTCACTGAACACGTCCCAAAGCTGACGTCAGTGTGTTTCACCTGAAACTAACATCTCACCTTAAGAACAATCAACCAATCACAGTCAGAGCTTGACTACCTTTGTGTATTACTCTGTAATGCAGTACCTGTGTGTACCTGTGTGTACTCAGAGCTGGCAGATCTCCCTCTGGTGCGTCTGGACTTCTCCTGTAACAAAGTGACCTCCATCCCCGTCTGTTACCGACAGCTCACACAGCTGCAGACCATCGTCCTCGACAACAACCCTCTGCAGACCCCACCTGCACAGGTACACAGGAAGTGCCATCAGCAACATCCAGCTAGAGGCCACTGTCTGTTTGAATTTCAGCTGATTGTGTGTGTGTGTGTGTGTGTGTGTGTGTGTGTGTGTGTGTGTGTGTGTGCGTGTGTGTGTGCGCAGATCTGTATCAAAGGGAAGATCCACATATTTAAGTACCTGAACCTGGAGGCCAGTAAGACGACCCCTGACCTCCCAGACTACGACAGACGACCTTTGACCTTCAGCTCCTGGTCAGAACACACAAACATCCTGCTGCTCTGTGAACCCTCTTCACCTTCTCATCATCCTCTTTCATACGGCAGTCCTCACCTGTTTTACTGGTTTCAGGTCCGGCCCCTGTTCTGATACTAGAGTCACTCAGGTGTGTCACTGTGTGACTGAAGCACAGGCTGTAGTGGGTCATCACACAGAGCATTTAGACCAAGAACCTTTAGAGTTCTTAACCTGGAACTACGGGGGAGGAGCCTACAGGGCTGAACATCACTGACTGGTCAAACTCAAACCTCAGACTGCTGCCAGTGTGTTCAGCTTCATTCACCAAATACCTGGGTTTCAGTATGAAGACGAGAGGCGGGCCTTTGTTGTTGTTTATTATCTAAATCTAAAATATAAAGAACAACAGAATCAGTCAAACAGGAACGCACAAACTCTTAGGTCCTGTAGTTCCTGTAGTCTGGCTCGTAGAGTCCTTCCTCAGAGCAGGACTTGGGGCTGTTAACTCATTCAGGGTTATATACTCAACAGCTGATTCATAGAATCTACACATGAATGAATGATGGAGAGTAATTATCAGCTGCAGCTCTCTGCAGACAAACTGAAATTATCATCTGAGCTTCTTCCTGCAGACCCTTCACAATAAAAGCCCCAGCTTGACTAAGTGTCTGTGTGATCTGTCAGTGTTGATGAGCTGTACCCTGGGCGTCCGTACGGAGCGCTGGATTCTGGATTCAACAGTGTCGACAGTGGAGACAAGAGATGGTCGGGGAACGAGGTCAGAGACACACACACACACACACACACACACACACACACACACACACACACACACAACATGTCCTGCCCTCTGTTTCCTGTCTGTGTGTGTCCAGCCTACAGAGGAGCTGTCAGAGCTGCCGCTGAGAGTGGCCGAGATCAGCAGAGACCACAGACCGAGAGGAGGGGGAGGAGGAGCACCTCTGCTGGCTAACGGCACATGTGAGTTCGTCACTGACCTGGATCAGTATTGATCAAGTGTCTCGGAATAATCAGTGCCAGCTGATCAGCTGAAGCTGTGTGCAGGAGATGAAGGTCAGACTGAGGCTGTTTTCACATTGAATCGGGCGTTGCGGCGATTTGCCACAGGGTTGTGCGGTGGTGTGGGAGTGTCTGATACTAACCAGCAATCCCAGCTTGAAGACCGATACAAGCCAAGCCACTGCACGGAGATTAAGGTCTTTGTGCTCCGTCGTGGCTGAACAGCTGATGAACAGTAATCACGGAGCCGATCGATCAGTCTCTCTTCATCTTCACAGTTGCTCGGTAAACAGTGGAATATTGAGGTAAACGGCTAATGCTACAATGCTACAGGTAAACAAAGTTCTTCTTCACCTGGGCATCTGCCGGTCTGATCGCTGGCGTGATTGGCTGCCGCAGCGTGACGTCGGGTTGCGTTTCTCCAAAAGTTGAATCCGTTTCAACTTTTTCGCCACAGGCTGCTGCGTTTTTTTGCGGCACCCCCTGCGGCCCGCAGCGCCGCCTGCACACAGTACCCCAGTTCAAATGAATGGGAAAATCAGCGCCTGATTCAATGTGAATTCGGCTTGAAACCTTCAGAGGGAAGTGACGTCATTAGATTAGTAGTTTAAGTGTTTCCTTACAGCCTGTTGTAAACGCCTGTCTCTCTCTCTCCGTCTGTCTGTGTTCATCAGATGTGGAGTTGGAGCAGATAGACTTCATAGACAGCTGTGTGGGGGAGGAGGAGGAGGAGGAGGGGAGGAGTCGAGGCAGAGGAGGAGGAGGAGGCGGCGGCGGTGGGGACAGTGCCAGCCTGAGCTCTCAGTTCATGGCCTACATCGAGAGACGCATCACCAGAGAGGTAGGAGCCCTGCCCACTGGCAGTCAAACCTGCCACTCTCTGACCTGAGGTCACCTGGGGTCACCTGGGGTCACAGAGTTTAACACAGATCAGTGAGGCAATCACTGACCCTTCAACTCTGTGACGTTTCAACTCTTTCTGCTTCAGATTTACTGTGTAAATGTTTACGTGTATTTGTGTGAACGTTCGCCCGCCTCACGTTGCTCTTCAATGGATGAATCAAGTATTGAACTCTGAACTGATTGATTTCACCACCAATGAAAAGACCATTTTCTGGTCAAACATGAAGCCGATCTCTGCCGGCAGTCAAACGTCTGGCTGCTCCAACCTGCTGAGTAATAACCACAGCAGGTCGGCCTCAGGAGGTCAGAGGTCACCGACTTCACTGAGGTCAGAGGTCACCGACTTCACTGAGGTCAGAGGTCACCGACCTACATCTCCACAAGTCCTTTTATTTTGTAAAACTTCCTGTTTGTGTGTCCAGGGGTCTCCAGGAAAAACCACCTCGACCAGGACAGAAGACACAAGGAGACACAACAGGTACGCACACACAGTAAACTGAAGTCAGTTGTGACATGATGTTTTAAAAAGTGTCCTGTTTTAACTCTAATAATGTTTCACTGCATGAAGATCAGGTGTGACTGTGACCGAGACTCTGAGCTGTCTAACATCCTGTCTGTCTGTCTGTGTGTCCTGTAGGAGTGTGGTTGACGGTGTCACAGCGCCCTCTAGCTCCCAGAGCCAGGTAATGCGTCTCAGTGAGACAAGCTGACTGCAGGAGTCTTTACAGGCATGTTTTAGACCATAAATTACAGATCCCAGCTGCTCATGTCTGTCTGCCTGTCTGTCTGCTTGTCTGTCCTCCCCTCAGAGAGGTGTTGCCGGTTCAGGGGGGGTGGAGAGGATGAGGAGGGAGGCTCAGCTCGCTGCTCTGAGATACGACGAGGAGAGACACAAGAATCGTTCTCTGCAGAGAGACTCAGTCACCAGCTACACCAAGGTACCACCAGTTTAAACCAGTTCATATATTCATGTGTAAATACACCGATCAGCCATAACATTATGACCACCTGCCTAATATTGTGTAGGTCCCCCTTTTGCCGCCAAAACAGCCCTGACCCGTCGAGGTGTGGACTCCACTAGACCCCTGAAGGTGTGCTGTGGTATCTGGCACTAAGACGTTAGCAGCAGATCCTTTAAGTCCTGTAAGTTGCGAGGTGGGGCCTCCATGGATCGGACTTGTTTATCCAGCACATCCCACTGATGCTCGATTGGATTGAGATCTGGGGAATTTGGAGGCCAAGTCAACACCTTGAACTCGTTGCCGTGTTCCTCAAACCATTCCTGAACCTTTTCTGCAGTGTGGCAGGGCGCATTATCCTGCTGAAAGAGGCCACTGCCATTAGGGAATACCGTTTCCATGAAGGGGTGGACTTGGTCTGCAACAATGTTTAGGTAGGTGGTTCATGTCAAAGTAACATCCACATGAATGGCAGGACCCAAGGTTTCCCAGCAGAACATTGCCCAAAGCATCACACTGCCTCCACCGGCTTGCCTTCTTCCCATAGTGGATCCTGGTGCCATGTCTTCCCCAGGTAAGCGACGCACAAGCACCCGGCCATCCACATGATGTAAAAGAAAACGTGATTCATCAGACCAGGCCACCTTCTCCCATTGCTCCGTGGTCCAGTTCTGATGCTCACGTGCCCATTGTAGGTGCTTTCGGCGGTGGACAGGGGTCAGCATGGGCACCCTGACCGGTCTGCGGCTATGCAGCCCCATACGCAACAAACTGCGATGCTCTGTGTGTTCTTACACCTTTCTATCAGAAGCAGCATTAACTTTTTCAGCAATTTGAGCTACAGCTGCTCTTCTGTTGGATCGGACCACACGGGCCAGCCTTCGCTCCCCACGTGCATCAGTGAGCCTTGGTCGCCCATGACCCTGTCGCCGGTTCACCCGTTTTCCTTCCTTGGACCACTTTTGGTAGGTACTGACCACTGCAGACCGGGAACACCCCACAAGAGCTGCAGTTTTGGAGATGCTCTGACCCAGTCGTCTAGCCATCACAGTTTGGCCCTTGTCAAAGTCGCTCACATCCTTACGCTTGCCCATTTTTCCTGCTTCCAACACATCAACTTCGAGGACAAAATGTTCACTTGCTGCCTAATATATCCCCCCCACTGACAGGTGCCACTGTAACGAGATAATCAATGTTCTTCACTTCACCTGT
>VMKM01003027.1:0-48882 GCA_008360985.2 Macquaria ambigua
CCGCTCCCCCCGTCCCCCTTCAACCCAACCGGTCGAGGCAGATGACCGCCCACCCAGAGCCTGGTTCTGCTCAAGGTTTCTACCTGTTAAAAGGGAGTTTTTCCCTGCCACTGTCGCCTAGTGCTTGCTCACGGTGGGAACTGTTGGGTCTCTGTAAATATAAAGAGTTGGCCTAGACCTGCTCTATATGAAAAACTTTGTTATGATATGGCGCTATATAAATAACAGTGAATTGAATTGAAATTCTTACATGAGGTCAATTGTCTTCATGATTAAAAGAAACCAACGTTGACTGTTTGTATGACATATAAACCCAGGATCCAACCATCCAGACCTCCTCCCCAAGACTCTTTATAACAAGGTCACACTACTTCCTGCTTGCTTTACCTTTTCTGGTGTGGACAGTCAGATCCAGTTGATTTTACCTATGTAGCCCCAAATCACAAATTTGTCTACACCCTCAGTTCAGATAAAGAATAAACCAATGGAAAAACAAACCAGGGTCCAATTAGCAGCTCTAGCTCTAACAAAGTGGTCTTGTCTTGGATTTTTGAAGGACGTAGGAGACTCATGCGCTTCTACAGAGTTTGATAAAATAATCTGCATCTTCACGGGTCTTTGAATGTGAGGAATAATCTTCCAGTTTAGGAGACTACTTCAACCTGTTTTCAATACAGATCAACTATATATAAAAATGGATAATTTTCAGTGATAAAACTATGTCAATGTCAGCTTTTAAAAACCTGTAAAAGTCGAACTCTTACATATACTTTATTTCAGTCCTACCTGATTCAACGTCCAGTGAATACTTGTCAATGGCCAGATTCATGGTCTGGTATGCGGTGTTGGCGAAGTCCTCCAGGATGAGATAGACAACGTTGGTGACCCCTCTGGGAACTGGCTTACCAAACCTCATCCTGCTGTTCACCACGATGCTGCCGTTCCTGAAGTTGAGGATCTCCAGGTTCTTGAAGTTGTTCAGGTTGGACTGAAGGTATGGGACCAGCTGCAAGGTGAAGACAAACACACGAGTGAAGAACATTACATATGAATCTAGAAGTTTTATTCACGGAGACCAGATTCTTTGAGTTCTCACCAGCTGTAGGAACCGTTGCTCCAGGGCCTTGTATTCAGGGGAGCTCTTGTTGAAGAGGTCCATGGAGAAAGCCATGTTGGTCACCCTGAGGCTGAAGAACACCGTAAGGGCCCTGCCTGGTCGGGTTGGTAATGCGATGGCATCCAGGTCTGACCCCTGCGCCCCACTGGAGAAGCCACTGCTGTCACCTTCAGTTGCCACAGCGCCATACTGGAACACATCAAAGCTGACATCGATGCTTGGCACGTCTGAAAAATCGCGTTCGAACGGTTGGATCTCGGTAGCGGGGGTGTTGTTGTTGACTTCCTGAAGCGTGGAAGTTGTTTGGAGGATATCGTTACCTAATTCTCTTGCCGAAGTATTTGTCAAGGTGGTACCATTGTCTTCATCCTGTGCTGAAGCACCTGGCAACCTTTCTAGGGCATCCGTTGGAGCCCCTTCTGTTTTGTTCACAACAACCACAGATGGCGTCAAATGAGGAGCATCTGTTGAATTGCTCATTGGAACTTCGTCAACATCTTCGTGGTTTGGGTGCTCATGGTGAACCGGTTCCTCGTCCTCCGGCGCCAAATCCGACACTCGAGTGAATGGTGAGTCCTTTTCAGGTGAGAGGGCGATGCTGCTGCTGCGGTCTGAACTCACAGATGAAGTGAGGACCGGAGCAGAAGTCGTTGTGGTGACCAGCATGACTTCATCCACAACCAGATCCTCGTCATGGATGCCAACCACAGGTGCCGATGTTATTGAAGGATCAGTGGCGCCAATGTGTTGCTCCTCTAAAATCTCAACCTCATCGTGGTCTTTGGTTTCTGGTAGCAGCAGTTTGGGTTTTTCCGTGATTACTTCGAGTTCTGACGGCTCTTCAGTGATTGTATCAAAGCTGGATTCTTTGACTGTGACTGCCTGGACTTCTACAAAGGTAGGTGACTCTTCTGTTGAGGAAGCAATAGTATCAGGGACTTCAGGTGCAACAATGACTTCAACCTCCTCCTTCTCAGGTACATCTTCTTCTGATTTAGACCCAACTGTAGCCACTGGAAGCTCTATTGCTGCTTCAGTAGTTACTTGAACCTCTTCAGTGGTTTCTTGAAGCTTGGCTGCCAAATCAGTTGGTCCTGCAAAAACAGGAGCCTCACGAGTCCAAGCTTCAGGTCCAGGAGAATCTGTGACTGATGCCACAAGGGTATGTGGTTCGGTCAAGGAGTAGTCGTCGTAGATGCCGGATACCTCCATTGTTTGCACTGAAAGTTCCACAGTCAAGGTTCCTTTGGGCGAGAATACAGGTGCTTCGGTGGTGGTTGAGTACCGAGGGTCTGTGCTGATGTGCGGTGTAACCAAAACCTGGTCCAAGAAGGGTTCCTCAATGCCTCTGTCCGGTGCTGATTCATCAAAAGCAGGAACTGTTGTTGTTCGCAAAGGGGGAGCATTTGTGAACTTCACTTCCATCACAATTAAATCACCCTTCTCTGTGGTTGGCGACTTGACACCAATGGCCTCCTCATCCTCGTCTTCGTCCTCGGTCTCCTCCAGATCAGGCGGCGGCAGCACCTCCAGGCTGCCGTCCCCCTCGTGGTAGAAACCAGTCTTGTCAGAGGTTGCCGCTGGCTGCCAGGACCAGAGATCGCCTCCCTGGCCGTCTCCAGAGAAACCAGAGCCAGATCCTTCGTCCAGCGTGACCTCAGAGCCCGTTTGAGGTTTCAGCGGCGGAGGGGGGGCAGCTGCAGAGGAGCCTCCAGGGCCGACCGCATAGTCCCCTCGGGCTGTATCGTCTCCGGCTGCAGGAGCGTTACTGAGGAGGAACCCCTCATCTTCAATATTTCCATTATCTGTAAACCAGAAAAGCACAGGGAGAGGTTTTACGACCGGGATCTCCCTCCTCAGAGGTCTGATGAAGTTCAAACTAAAGGAAAGAATTATAAAGACCTACATGACCTAGACTACAGTCTCACATCCCAGTGAGAAAACCTGATAGGGTGAGGTTTTAACTGGGTTCAGTGGGAATTAATGCCAGCTCGGATTTATTAAGATTACATTTGCAAAAACTATCATCTTATGACCTGTTTCTTATGTTTTAGGTTCCACTGTTTTAAAGGTCATCTGGGGTTCTTTAGATAGAGTTGACTCAAACTACCGAAACCTTTTTGGCCTCTTTTGGTGTTTTTGAGAGTAAAAAGACTCTGTTTGTATTTGTCATTATTTTGAAGACTGTGTAAAATGTTGAGTTTCTGTTCTTTGATCAAATTTGAAGCCTTAACTTCTTTATTCACAAACAAAGATTTCATTGGATTGTGAAACATTATTTTCTGTCTAAATTATTGATACAAAGGAAATTTGAATGTGAAACATTGATCTGGAAATTGTAGAGTGACAAAACAATCTTAAGGTCAAGGTCCACTTACAAGCTTTTTAGGGAGCTTTTCAACCATATCGTATGGTCTTCATAATCATTTGTCATGGAGACGGATATGTTGACATGTGATCTCAGTCACTGTTGACGATTTTATCTGCAGCACTTTTAGGACTTCTTGTTTGTGCTGCCATTTGTAATTAAAAGCTGGTAAGTGGACCTTGAGGTGGGATTGTTTTGCCAAAAATTGACCATGTACTCACTCTCTTGTGCTGCTGGCTGCAGGTCGACTGTCTTCTTGGGGAACTCGGCATTGGGTGGAGGAGCTGTGCTCTCTTCGAACATGAAGACGTCGTTCTCGCTTACCACGGTGCCTTGAGGGCCTTTCCACGGGTCGAAGGGGTCGAAGGGGTCGAACAGGAAGTCGTCTTTCTTCAGGAAAACGTCACTGCTGTTCTCCTCATGGCTTGGAGCGTCGGGAGGCTTCTCTGCAGCGAGGACGTTATCCTGAAAAAACAGTTTGTTTCTTTTGTGCCGTAAATGTACTGATGTTGATGTTAATGTTATTGGATCTTTATTTTCTCATTCAGTTTAACTCACCATGCTGTCGAAGGTGTCGGCTGGTCGGCTGGTAGGTTTCACAGCAGGTAACAAGTTCTCCACTGCAGAAAAGAGTCGAGGTCATTAAGAAGTCATTATTACAGCCCTCATATTTCTCTGTTGGATCAAATTCACTGTAAGGGAACTGACAGTATAAAAGAGACTAATTTAAAGTCACTGGTAGGTGTATTTTTTGTGTGAATCGCAGGAAGCTTCCTCTACAGCTACTGACAAATTTCTCCTCTTTCTCTTTGAGTGACAGAATCTTAACTTAGAGTCTAACCGGAACCACGCCTGGGAGGTTCAGTTCAGGGTGAAAAATACCCTAATACCCCTCATATTTGAGGGCTGTAGAAAAGGTTAGTTCACAAGTACAAACTAATGGAAGTTTATTTTACAGAGTGGATGAGTCTTGATGAATAGAAGAATACTTTATTCTCTTTCCAAATAAACATAAAACATTTTTAGAGACGAGTGTCTATCTAAAAAGGAAAGAATAAGGCAGCTCTGTGCACGAGAATAAAGACAAATTAAATTTGAATTGAGTAAATTCTGTAAAAAAAGTCAATTTTGCATTTTAAAGAAGAAAACTTGTCTTAATAAAACTGAATGTTAACACTTTATTTTAGTTAGTAGTTTAGTAGTAGTTCCAAATAATTTCCTTTTCTGGAAAAAAACAGGAAAAATAGGAATTTCCTTGGAAGAGCTGCTCCAATTCATTATCAATTTATTATTGAGAAACTTTACTCATAAAAACTGTAAGCTGTTGCCTGTTCTCATGTTCAGTTGACATGCTATGAACTGACTAAAAACTCTATTTTACATTTAACTGTATTTAATTGAAGTTAATCAATTAGAATTGGAAGTTCCAAATGAACCCAATTAAATTTAATTAACTGTCTCTATTTTACATTTCATTAGTGCCAAATTAAATAGTTAATTTCAGGAACATTTGTAGGAGATTCTTATGAATTTTGTAGGACTTTGCAAACCTGTAAAATAATGGATGTAAATATGAACCTTTCTTTGAATTAAAGAACATTAAATCTCCAGCATGGTACCGTTCTCCAGCTGCAGAGCGTCTGGCTGCGTCTCCAGGCTGCTGTTGGTCATGAAGTTGTCTTTGTGCAGAGCCTCGGTGATGTAGTTGCGGAAGTCGGTGATGGTGTAGACAACGGTGGGCTGCTCGGCGGCTCCGGGGTAATTCTTCTCCACCAGGTTGTTCTGCAGAGAGATGAAGTCCAGCGTGTCGTTGGCGATTCCGCTGCTGTCCACTTCCAGAGTGATGGCATAGTGAACCAGGACCACCAAACCCCTGAGAGGGAAGAGGATCAGGACGTGTTTCTCTAATGACTCTAAATTCATATTACGTCATTTTTGTCTGAGAATTAGTTGCTGAAGTCTACTCCGACTCTGTCCAATAAAGCTTTAGCTCTGAACAACCCAGTATCCAGTCATTTACACCTGGGTTAAAACTGGGTTAGATTATATTAAACTATATTTCAATTAATGTTGAAACAACAGTTGTCCTGACTTGTAAGAAATGTTCCCTTTTCAACCCAGTTTAACCTCATTTCAACCTCTTTTAACCTTAAAGTGGAAATGCTTGACTGCACGTTAAGACCATCTGTTCATCTTTCTGACCTCAGTCCTTTACTCTGAGATGAATTCCCGAGGCGAGCGTTTCAGAAGACCAGAACCTGAGGAGCGTATTTTACGAGCATATCGACTTTCTCCTCCTTCAGCTCGACGCTTCATGCTGAGGCGTCTCTCTGCGACTCTGCAGAGTTCAGGTGAGTTTAAGAGTCTCTCCGAGCTCACAATGTGAATTTATCAGTGTGGTCAGAGAGTGACAGCCTAACCTGCTGCCGGGGGGCTTTTCTGGATAGAGGGGGGGCAGCGAGCCTGTCGTAAACCTTTAAGAGTAATCCTGCAGCAAGAGACTTATCCCACTTAACAGCTGACTGACTATTGTTAAGGACATTAAGTGGACATTAGAGCAGAGTAGCAGCACAGCTCTTATTTACTGTGACAGGCAGGTGAAAGGGGCTTTGAGAGGGGAGACAGTCTGTGAGGACACGACGACAAGGTGAGGAAATCCCTCATTAAGACTCGAAACCCTCTGAAATCAACACTTCTAACAACTATATGACTTATCTAGACCTCAGGTCTGAGGAAATTTTTGAACCTGACCTTTCTGTCTTCATGTCCGCAGGTTTTAATTTAGGTTTTAATATGTGTATATGAATGGACGGAGGAGAGTGTGTCAGGAATATAAGTTCTATATATATTATAATTCTATAATGCTTTAGGGAATGTAAACAGGAAGTATAATGTTGCCATGGAGTCAGTCAGTTCTGCTGATGGAGCTGTCAGCAGCTCCTGTTTGCAGTGTACCATGGATGTACAGACAACTATCACTGGATCACTGTGATACTGAAGAAAAGGAGGAAAAAGAACAGGAGGATTCTCAGGGAACTTCTGCAGCTACAAGCAGCGTCTTTTTTGGATTTATGGACATTTTAATCTCCTCCATCAGCTGTGCAGCTCCACCTGCTACTTCCTATAGTTGTTACACCTGCATGCACCTGTGCCTCTCACCTAACAGTGTCTTTATCTCACGCCCATCTGGACTATATCATACACACACAGGTAGATTTAACTGCCTTTTGTTAAGAAAATAAGAGTTTCCAGCGCTCAATGATGTTTTACAGTGAAGTGAACGACATCAGAAACCCTACACTGCAAAAAACAGTCATCTTAACAAGTTACTGAGGATTAAAATATTACTTAAAAAAGGGAGAAAATCTACCCAGAAGACAATTCCTGAAAAGAGCAGCGATGTTGAAGCAAAACTGATGTCATTCTTTTTGTTCTGCTTTATCCCAAACACGACAGCTGAATTACCCATCAGGCCTTGCTCACTAAAGGGACAGCAGACTGGATTTATCAGCCTCTGCTGAACCTTCACACCTGCTGTTTCAGAGCTCTCTGGGTGACTGTGAACTTCAGAGCTTAACAAGCCTTAAAAGTTCAAAAAACATCAGAGAAGCACAAAGAACCACCATGTAATCCTTCAACTCAAGTGAAAACATGAAAATCACTAAAAACTGAAGCATCCAAAGTGTCATCTGTGAGGCCTCCGACTTATAGAAACTGCAGAGCTACAAATCAAGGGTGAATACAGCTAGTGTTTTTTAGTCTGACAAGAACCAAAATGCCTTCTAACATCCAGCTGATGAGCTACAAATGAGAAAAGTTTGTCAGACTTACCGCTCCAGGTCCTTCTGTGGCCTGAGAACAGAAACAAAACATCACATAAATATATCAAATCCAACCATAGTGAAGCCTCCTATTATCTACTCTACTTGCTGTGTAAGTTTAAAATGTAAATTTAAACATCTTAATTGTCTGTTTGTAGCTTCACATTAACAAAATCTCAGCTTCTAACTCGATTTCTGTCACAGATAAAAGAAACACAGCACTGATATCTTCAAACTCTTTTAAGGATAAATATTTGGCCATATGTGGACGTGCAGGACAGGAAGTTATTGGGACTGTACTTGTAACAAACTTTACCTGAATTCGACGACGTAGACGTTCTTGAAGCCTGGCAACCTCTCGAAGGCGTCTTCAATCTGGAAGTTAAAAAGAGGAAAGAAACGTCAGATTGTTATTTGTTTCTGTGAAGCACCAAACCAGCTGAAGCAGCAGAAGAGAGAGCTGGAGCAACTGCAATTTATTTAATTAGCATTGAAAGTACATTCAGTAAGACATGACCATGATACATTTATTCAGTTGTTGAAATCTGCTGCTGAAGCCTTTCATTTGGAATAAAAATCAACCTTTTTGGCTCTCAGTGGCCCGCGGATGCACTCTACTCTTTTTCTCTGCTACAGTCAAACTCCTGCTGTTTCTATTAGCCCTGTTACCCACTTCATATTCCCTCATTAATGACCCTGACCCCGACATTCAAACCATAAACTGGTTTCCCGCGTCACTAACAGTGGAGCGGAGCCTGAAAAACTCCCAGCGGTACGGGAATACACCAGTACTCTCTGCTTTCCTGGCACAGCTTGTTTTTCCACCAACTCAAAGTGAGTCACTGCTCGTATTCTGTATGTTGTCTGAAGTTTTCCAGCTCTGTTTCTGCCTCAGCGGGTCGTATAGCCGATCGCTGGCAGGGCCCAGGAAACTGAGCTTTAAAGCGTGAAGATTCTTAATGCGTGAAAAACAGGCGAGGCCTTTAAACCAGAGCCAAACTCCTGAGTCTGCAGTTCGTAGGAAACCACAAGCAAGACAGTTTGGTAATGAGTGTGCATCCTGGACGTCAGAGAGAGGAGTCAAAGAGGAGAAATGACAGGAAGGAGTAAAGAAAAGGAGGAGATAGACCAACCACAGCTCACTGCATCATCTTTTTGAAGACAACAATGTGGTCAATACTGAAAAATATTAACTTCTCTGTACAGTAATAAGAATCATGTGTCTCTCCTGTAGATGCTCTGGTGCTTGATGTTAACGTAGCTATGCTGAGAAAGACTAGTAGTATTATTATTACAGTAGACTAGTAGTATTGAGTTATAGTATTGTACATTAACATTTAAGATCAGTTTTTATGTTTCACTTTAGAAAGGCTTCTAGATTTTATTTTCTAAATAAATAATAAAAATTTGCTACTCATTTGTCCATTTTCCATATTTCAACAAAACATATGTTTATGTTAGCTTGAAGCCTCACTCAACATAGAGTAGGCTAAAATACAAGCATGCAGCATGAGAGCCAATAATCTACCTTACACACAGACATGATAATAGTGTTTCTCATTGATCATCTAAGTTGACAGTTTTCATGTGCTGTGGGTGAATTGTGTTTTTTTGGCATATCATAATAAAACTATATCAAAACTATATCTCCATTAACTTACAAAATCCAATAAATAGAGGTGCTAGCATGGCTTAAAATATCAACTTAAAGCTTTGACCTGATTCTCAAAACCTTAAAAAATGAATGTATTCCCTTAAAATCATCAATACGTTTACACCACACCATTCATCAACATTTACTGTACTTAAACATAGAAAACTGCTCTGGTCATCGTCACGTTCATAAAGCAGAGAACTTGTAAAAATCATCTCACCCTGCGTGTGAAGTGTTTGGCCAGCTGCTGGTAGTGGAAGCTGCTTGGATCTCTCAGAGCATCGTTGTAGGTTTCTCCTCTCAGCTTTATGCTCAGCTCCACCACCTGGTCCTTCATGGGCCTCGGGGGGCGTAGCAAGGGGTCGTCTATCTCGTTACCAATCTGAATGTGCAGAAATATACAGATATAAGTTGGTATTGGTATATCTTAGCTTATGAAAATTGTTGGTCGATACCCAGGCATTCTACAACTAATCCATATTTGCTTACCAAGTTCTCATCCTCCAACCCAAAGTCGTTGTTTCCGAGTAAGTTGTCATCTACGTCATAAGGCCTCTCTGTTAAATCGGGGAAGTTGCCGTTGTTGTACTCCACTACATACTTGGTTGTAACCTCCAAAGAGGCACCGGGGGTGGCCTCCTCAGTGGCATCTACTGCAGTACCTTGCGTACTCTCTGCAGTGACTTCCACAACACTTTCTGGAGTGATTTCGTCAAGGGACTCCGATGTGACTTCTACTGGAGCCTCCGTCATGATTTCATCGGCATCTTCTATTGTAACGTCTGGGGAGATACCCTCAACTACCTCTGTGACAAGTTGGACGCTGTCCTCACTTGGGATGCCTTCTTCTTCAGGTGCAACCTCAAGGACAGGCTCATCAGGAAACTCTTGGGTGACCTCCTTAGCTTTAGTGGTTCCTCCCTCTGTGGTAGTCCCTGGATGGGCATGAGTCACAACTTCTGGAGATGTTTCACTTGGAGCCTCTGGGACAATTTCTTTCTCAACTTCAGGGAAGGATTCAGATTCTGGAACCTCACTTGCAGGCTCAACCACCTGTGTAGTACTCTTCTTGGTGGTTTCTGGTGGTACTTCTACCTCAGAGTCTCCTGGAAGTTTCACTGTTACCTCTGGTTCAGGTGTTTCCTCCACTTCAGTCCCAGGCAATAAACTCTCTGTATCTTCAGGAACAACAACAATAACTGGAGTGATATCTTCATCAGACTCCGGAGGGGTTTCATCAAGAGTCTCTGGGATGACTTCCTCTGCAACTTCTAGTTTAGATCCTTCTGCTTCTGGTTTGGCAACACCAACTTCTTCCTTAGGTATCTCCTCTGAGGCCTCAGAACTTGCTTCTTTTCTATCCTCCACTGGTTCCCCTATGGCTGCTTCTTGGGTTTTATCTACAGATGTTATGGCAAGATCTGTTTTATCCTCATCAGTTACTACTTCAGGTTCTGTTTCTTGTGCAGTTCCTCCTGTAGGTTCCTTCTCTTCTGCAACCTCTTCTACAAGTTCTGCTTCTTGTGCTGGTTCTCTGGTGGGTTCTGTCTCTTCTGGAATTTCTTCAACAAGTTCTGTTTCTTGTGATGGTTCTCCCGTGGGTTCTGCTGACTCTTCTGCAATTTTGTCTACAAGTTCTGCTTCTTGTGCTGGTTCTTCTGTGAGTTCTGTTTCGACTGCAGTTTCTTCTACAGGTTCCACTTCTTGTGCTGGTACTTCTGTAGGTTCTGTCTGTTCTGCAGTTTCTTCTACAGGCTCCACTTCTTGTGCTGGTTCTACTGAGGGTACTGCTGGCTCCTCTGCAATTTCTTCTATGAGTTCTGCTTCTTGTACTGGATCACTTGTGTGTTCTGTTTCTTTGGGAGTTTCTTTTACAAGTTCTGTTTCCTGTGCTGGTTCTCCTGTGAGTTCTGTCTCTTCAGCAGTTTCTTCTGCAGGTTCGGCTTCTTTTGCAGCACCCCCTGTAGGCTCTACTATTTCTACAGTTTCTTTTTTAGGTTCTGGTTCTTGTGCAGTTTCTACTGCAGATTCTCCTTCTTGTGCAGTTTCAGTTACATCTGCTCCTTCTTTCTCTACAGATTCTATATGTTCCTCAGGTGTTTCTCCACCTTCAACTGGTTCTCCTGTAGCCTCAATTGTTGTCTCTGTTTCTTTTGTAGTCTCATCGACAGTCTTTACTGGCCCTTCTTCAATGATGGGTGTTTCTATTGCAGCCTCAACTGGTTGTTCTTCTGATGTGTCTGTTGTGACATGTAGTGGAGCTTCTACTGAATCCTCTACGGTAACTGTTCCCTCCTCTGCTTCCTTGGGCAGATTTTCCTCTGCTGTTTCTACCATTTCCCCTTCTGCCACAGTGACATCTTCTATTTCAACTGCTAGTTCTTCTTCTGTTGTTTCATCAACAACAGTCTCAATTGGCTCTTTTACATCTGTCTTTGTTATCATCACCTCTGGGGATTCCACTTCAGCAGCAGCTTCGATCGTCTCATCTTCAATAACAACTGAAGCTTCTTCATGTTTGACTTCTACTTTGACCTCCTCTTCTGGATTTTCTGTTGCCTTTACTACTATTTCTTCCTCCTCAGGCGTATCTTCCTCTGTTGCCTCCATCTCACCCACTGTAGTATTTGGTGGTGCCTCCTCAGTGACATAGGAGGTGTCTTTATCCTTGTCATCTTGTAAGATCACTATGGCAGGCTCAGAAGTAACCTTGGCCATTAGTGATGGTTTGTCTTCTGGCACTTTGCCCTCGCCAATGTCTTTACTAACTTCTACTGCTATCTTGTCTGTTGTCGTCAGAATAGAGGCCTGGGATGGAACCTCTGTTTCTACGCCGGAGATAGATTCTTGTTCTGGAGTCACATTTATAAATATTTTAGCTTCTTCTTCTGAATCTGGATCTCTTATCAGAAATACAGTTGGTGTTGCATCTGTGCTGACTTTGGTTTCATCTTGGCTTACTACAACAGCCTCTGAAGGATGTTCTACAGGTGGTTTCTGTATGTCACCTTCAGGTTCTTCAAGAATTGCTGCCTCAACTAATTCAGGCGCATCTGGTACTGTTTCATTGGTTGGCTCTGGTGAATCCTCAATGGGTTCCTCTACAACCTCATCAGTCAAGGCTACATTTGGGGAGATATCCAAAGAACTGTCTGGAACGTTTCCAACTTCTGGGCCCACAATGACCTCGAAAGGTGTCTCTGGGATATACTCCGTCGTGACTTCTGATGGAGCCTCAGCAGCAGGCTCCGGGGATATGTCCTGCCCTAATTCTTCCAGAGGGACAGCTTCTGTAACAGGTATTATAGTGGGCTTTGCAGGAACCACAACAGCAGCTTCTGTGACGACCTCTGAGGGTGGCTCTTCACCTTCTGGGGTAACTTCTTCAATCCCCTGAGAATCAGGTACATCCAGATCTTCAGGAATTATCTCAAAGATCTTGTCGTCTTCCACTACAGCCTCCTCTTCTGTTGTATCTGGGACAGTTTTGTCTTCCCTTACTTCCTCAACAATCCCATCAAAGGGCTTGTGGGTAACAGAGTCAGCAACCTCTGTGGCAACCTCCACAGTATCCTCTGCAATGTCCTTAACATCTACTTCTTCAGACTCCAAGGGAACCTCAGTGTCAGTGATGAACAAAGGTGGACTTTCTGAAATGATGCCACCTCCAGTCTCCTGGACGTCTTCAGTCTCCTCTGGCATGGCAGCAACTGCAGCCTCAGTGGTCAAATCCACAGGAATCTCAGCCAAGGATGCTGTAGCCTCTTGAACCGACCCTTTGGTTGCAGAGAGTGGAGGGGTCCAAGCAGTGACCTCAAAGTCTGGTGGAAGGTCATCTTGTCCAGTTGCGATTGTCTCCAATCTAATGTTGATGACATCTTCCCCTGTAAAATGACAATATAGATAAAAAGACATAATTAGGATGATGGAAAGTAAATTTAAGGTTTTGCATGATGCAGAATACAGGTATACCACATTCCTCCAACTGCCTTTAGTGGCAGAATTTTTTAATTCAACAAATGTGACACCACGATCAAGTAGATCTGTTTTGTGAAGATGTTGACACTACAATTTGTCTTGCTTTTTGGGATTGAAGTAAATGATTCTTTTCCTTAAGGACTGTGAATGTCACAGGTGAATATGTAAATAATTTAATTTTTTTGTTGTTTTTGTCTTTGGGGGAGTTGTGTCAGGGGGTGGGGGTGGAAAGACCTTGTGTTTGATGTATGATGATGTAGATACTCTGAAAAGCCCAAACAAGCTGTTTCGACACAGATGACATTTCCACCACTGCTCAGTCCAGAGAACAGCCACCTGTAGCGGTGATCTCACTAACCCTGATACTTGTCCTGCTGTAACTCAGTCACGTCTACATCTCTGCTGCTGGTCCTCTGATCAGCCTCCCTCCATTGACCAGACTGCTGCCTGTAAATAGGCTTACAGATCTATTCTGAGAGCAGAGCGTGTGACGGGAATCAGCCTCCTACACCCACTCGCCCCCTCACATAAGACAGATTGGGGTGTAAGGTGAGGGACTGCAGCTGACAACAGACTTTTAAACATCTACGGACATTTAGGCTTGTACAACCATAGTTTTTCATGGTCTGGGTCACCACCCACAATGGGGTAATGAAAGACTTTCAATGGGTCACTAAGAGGTCACCAATGAGACACTATTAACCACCTGTTGTCAGATAAAGTCCCTCAATGGAATAGCTTAGCTGCTACCTTCAAGTTTTACTTTTACAGAAATGTTTCCACGATTCAGAGAGTGAGCTTCAGGTGTGTGTTTACCTGGTAGAGTCTCTGTCACTGATCCTCCAGTTTGGACGGTTGTTGTTTCAGAGCTGCAGGAGAGACAAAGAGACAGCAGAGCATTTAGACAACAACCAAAACCAATTGACAGGCAGCAGTTTGCTGTTGTTGGTAGATTTAACCTTTAACAGCTTTCTTTGTCAAACTGAAATATCAAACAACACACTGGAAGGCATCACCTTGACCTCAACAAAAATGTGACTAAATAAATAATCAATTAACCAAGAAAATAATTCTTAAAATTAATTGATAATGAAAATAATAATTCATTGCAGCCCCTATGAAGTGTTCTTCTTAACTTCTTATGCTAAATAAAACATTTCAAACCCCATTCGATTATGTAAAAAATGCATCGACAGAAAACTGAAAACAGGGCTGTTTTTCTTAATTCATAAAAAGTTTTAAATAGTTTTTACAGGACAGCGGCGATGATTAATCAATTATAAAAATAAAGTTATTAAAAGTAAAAGAGTCCAAATTTCGGATCAAGAGTACATCATTTCAAACAGACAGGATCCTTGTTGTTGTGAACAGAAACATAATAAAATGAGCTTCTGCACTGCTAAACACAAGCTGATTGTAGATTGTAGAACTATTTTTAAAGGGGAGTTTTCACCTATTTTAAGATTTCTTTTGTCTTCTTGCAGCACAGTTCAGTTACTGTTTCTCATCTCGAAACTAAAAAATCACAGAGAAAAAGAAGCTCAGCCAAGAAGATTTATATTATAGGACTTCCAACATTTAGAAAGAATTTGGGTGCAGGAACTCACACAGAAACCGAGTCAACAAACTTTGAGCCATGTTCACTGTCAATGACTAAACATCTGTGAATCCTTAAAATAGCTGGCATTCCCCTTTAAATTCATTAAAACGCAGCCATCGCAACACAGCTGGGCCAAGGCATTTTTACAGTGAGAATTAACAAAAACCACACGACTGTAAAAAGTGCAACAGGCCGAACAAAGCAAAGACAACAAACAAGCATCTCGTACACAAATAAAGTGGCAAAACCCAACAAACAACGAGTCATCTGGCTGAGCGTGAAGCAAGCGGCAAAGCACTTCTGACAGTTTTCTGTTTCTGGGTTATTAAAACTCTTCAAGTCCAGTTTCCCCCTAGTTTTTATTTGTCTAATGCAGCTTAAATACATGTACTTACAAGAAAAATACATGTTTAAGATGTCTGTCTTACTGTCAGTAAGAAGGTTGGGTGTCTCTATACGACCAGCTTTTAAAAAAAGGCAATGTGCCAAAATCTTTTTTTTAAAAATGAAGGTTGTGTGTTTCTTCTTATTTATCTTATAAATATACACATTTATATATAATGTATTTGTATAACTGTTGAAATATATTGGTGATATAAAAGAAAACTGCTATTGTTGCTGTATTTTGAAAAGTATATACAGTCTGTGACTTATGTTTTGGATGCTGATATGTTGACATATACTTATATGTAATTTACATATATAGTCATATATCAGGCCTACCTGCATGGAGGAGGGCCTGAGGTGATGGCCACACTGCAGCAGGTGATGAAACACAGCACAGGTGTCAATACACAACCACAGAGACTGTCAATCTATACCTTTCACTTACAACGGCACAGTTGTTACCGCAAAAACGTTTAACAAGTCACTTAGTTTGACATCTGTGAGTCGTGTTCTCCTTAAAACACGTGAAACAGTCATTTAAAAAGAGCGTGAGAATATTTACCTGAAGCAGAACAAGCTGTTACAAGACTTTTAGATTATCTGACACTGTACAATAATAACTTTATTTTAAATGCCTTCAAAGGTGTCCAAGTAATAATAATGAACTTTACAATTAAACTTAAAATACTTTAAACAAACTGATTTGGACTATTCTCTTTTGTTATTGAGGAAGGAGACTGTTGAGGTATAAAACATCAAAAGCACTGAAAAGCTGCACTCAATAGGTAAAACACAGCACTAATCAAAAGTTAAAAGGTCAGAACTTAAGAAAACAGGAGAACTTGTATTAAATATTTTTAGAGACTTTTTTCTAAGATATTGTCTCAGCTCACTGGCAGAATCTGTTTTCACGCATTTAAAAAAGATGATACAGAGACTCAACACGTCACTAAATGACTGTTAAATCCATAGTTTTGTGCATTTCTTTAGTGCGTTCATGAACACCGGTACAAGAGCACAAGAACATGTGACTTGCTGATGAAACACAGAGTGGTAAACTGACCTGTTGGTCATAGCAGCCGTGGAAACTCTCTGAAAGAAAGAAACACATCTTCAGCAAAGAAGAGTCTCGCAGTTTATAACTAACAAGCACAAGCATTTTGCACAATGTTAGATTATTTGTAAGGTCTAAGGTTTAGTAATGCAGGTAACACATTTCATTACAATTCCCCCTCCCCTACCACACCTTATCCATCTTATGTTATAGATTGTTGTCAAACCAGAGGAGACAAACTTTGGTGGTTGAAATCATGCAGACGTACACAAGACATTGGAATAAAAACAAAACAATGGCGTACTCACACTCCTGATGAGGGTGATGTGCTCTTCTGATTGGCTGAAGAAGCTGCCGATGTCCATGACACTGACGGAGCCGTCCATGCAGCGACTGACCCAGTTGTGGTACTCGTCCCACTCTGGCAGCCGGTCCCAGAAGATCTTAAAGGCTTCCCACACCGTCTCCTGACACACTGAAATGCACATAAACATGTCACATAACAAAGACAAAACATGAGGACCAGATTTTAGGGGCCCATAACAGAGGCGGGTCCCTGTAATGTGGTGAGTTGACAGGTTTGGGGTCCTCACAAAGTAATACAAACATTCCAAATCTGCCCTCAGATCCAGTTCTCTTCAAATAAGTGTGTTTACATACATATTAATATCCCCTTAAAGAGAAACTCCACTAGATTTTAATAATCACATTAAATCAATAATCACATAGATTCTTGTTGGAATATGATGTTAATAAACTTACTGTGTGTAAAAACAGCTTTTAATGCTCAGAATTAGCTTGTATTTGTCTGTTTGGATGTTTTCACAGAGCAGACCTCACCGTGCCATACGCACTGGAATGGAAAGTCCTACTTTGGATCCAAAATTAAACAAACAGCTAAATTTAGACCATGATGGCAACACAATGTCAGTACACATCAGCTGTTTGGTGACTGTGGTGATCAACATCACAAAGAAAAGGTCATTTAAGGTGGAAAATGCTTAAAATGATGATTATCTGATATCATAACGACCAAACTGAGTTAAAGCCATGAGACTGTTTGAGACAAGACTGTCATGCCTCTGTGATATAGGGCTAAGACTACCGGTTATTTTCATTATCAATTTGTTTGCAGATTATTCTCTCACTTGATAAATTCATTATTTGGTCTATAAAATGTCAGAAACTTGTGAATAATTCCACTTTTCTACAAAGTCCAGGTTGACTGATCAACAACCAAAAACCCAAAGACATTCAGCTTACTACAGAAAAAAAACAAAAGCTTGAACATGAGGCTAAATGACTTGTTAAGAAGGTCGTGTTTTTTCAGTGCATCTGGCTCTGCATGACCTCTGACCTCTCTGGGATCAGCTGCGTTTAATGACAGCAGACGTGGAGTTTAAGCTTGTAAATCAGTTTGGATAAGTGTTAAAGGGAAAAACGTGAGGAAAAGGGGATTTCTACACATCTGAAATACTCTTAACGGGAATCCAAAACCGGGAAACGCCAACGTACCTCTGAGGTGGAAGTAGCTGAGGTGGTTGGCGACGGCCTGGTCAAATGTCTCCTGAGAGCAAAGTTTGACTCCGCTGGGAAACAAGATATTCCTTTTTCTTCGAGTCAGAGTACGGTGTTGTCTGTATAAAAGCTGATCTGAGTCCACCACCAGCTCGCCCAAGTATCCGCCACGCTCCTCCGAATCCATCTTCCGGTCACGAGTGGCATCTGTAGGCAACCGAAATTCAGTAAACTCTGAGACATTAAGTGAAAACAGCGGTCGAAAGTAAAGTATATTTACCTGATAATACTTCTGAACTTTGACTTAATGTAGTTCAGGACTTTTACTTGTAATTGAGTATCTTACATGAATGTATTGGTACTTTTACTTGTGTGAAGGATCTGAATGCCTCCTCCACCACTGTGTGAAAGCATACTGTTAAAAATGATATAAAAACATCCAAACCTGTTTCCACGTAGATGTATCCTGACAGCAGCACGACCCCGAGCGCCCACAGCGCCAACCTCCCACACTTTCCTGCCATTTCTCAAAAAATCTCAACCTCCAGCCTCGGACTCGCTGCTTCTTATTTCCACCTCCTCAGCTCATCAGCGGCTGCCTTCTCACAGTCGTCCATCCAGCAGATCGCATGGCATTTGTCAAAGTAAAAAAAGGAAATAGAGTAGATGGATATTCTCCAGAGCTCGGGATGGTCCTGACGTGGCGTCGCTGGGCTGCTCGTTGCTCTCTCAGGTGAGCAGATGGGACTTTGCTGCTGGGGAGATTTTTTCTCTTTGTCTAATCCTATTTGTTAAGCTGCTGGAGTGGATGACTGTCAGAGCCGCGGTGCACCGGTGCACCGGGTCAGTCTTGCTTAAAGGAAATCAAACAGGCAGAAAGACCAACACTCAGGGTGCAGGTTTATACATCAGTTTAACTAAATTAAAACTCAAAATGAATATAAGAGGCTTCGGGTATGACCTGGGCACTGCTACAGTTCCACAATGCTTAATTTCCCATGAATCACCAGTGTAAGTGACGCTTTTAACAAGGTCCAGTCCAAAAAATTGGTGAAACTGATGCAAGCTCCAGAGGAACAAAAAGAAAAATAAATCAAACTATGAATCTTAATACAACAAAACGATTCCACAGAAGCCTGTTCATGACTGTATGTTTTTAAAGAGTTAGTCTTGACATTTATCCACATACCATGTGTACGTTTGACCAGAGTACTACAAAAGAGCTGAAAAAGATGCAGGTATATTAAGGTGCACCTAATAAACTGGTATCTCAATGTACAAAATGTAATTAAAAAGCCTAGTCAAGTCCATTTTACTTACACAGCCCAAAATCACAAATTTCTGAGGACTTTGAGGACTGTAAAACATACAGCACCCTCTAAACTAAGACCCTCGATTTGGAGAAAGACAACAAGTAGCAGAATAGAAATGTAGTCTCAAGAAAATAAACACACGACATGTTTGAGGTTGTAATTATAACCAGCGAGCCCAGTCAGAGCAATATTTGTTGGGAATGGGATCCAGCCGGAATCCAGTCGGAAATAAACCGGGATCTCTGTCAGAGTCGATGAGTCGCTCTTCAGCCAGGAATCAGCCAGGTGGTCGTTACAGCCAACTGATCACTGTGGATTACCTGAACACGGTGCAAGGTCACATTAGGCATTAAAAGGTCAAAGGTGATGGTGGCGCGACCTGCCTCGAACCCCCGTTCTTTACCACGTTGCACTCCTGCTTGTTTTCACTAAATCAGTTTAAACTTAATAATAATCCGACTGACTGACTAGTTTAGGTGAGTAATAGTCACACACACACAGTTCAGGAATGTGATGGTATTTTTCATTTGTCGTATTTGTTATTGAATTTTTTACTTTCACCAAAACATAAACTTTTCATGAGTTAATAGTTAATTTCTTCACAGAACAGCAACAATACATTTTAAAAGATAACTTGTATGTTTAAATGTTTGGTGTGTTTGTAATAACTCACTGTGAAATCACGTAATATATCTTCTCATATTAGCACTTTGCTCGTCACAACAGATGATGAAATTAAAAACTGAACTGCTTCACTCCGTCTGTTTTCTATAATTAGACTCGTCCAGACTGTGACCCCTCCCCGCTGCATCACCAAGGTCAACAATGGCAGACATCTTTTATTGGATAATGGGATTAACATGGAAGGAGAGGAGACGAAGGAAAGCGTGAAACAAAAAACACTAAAATTCTTATTCTGCAATAGTCTAAAAGTCGCTAGTAAAGTATTTTGACAAATGCTGTCGTTTCTGTAATTAAAATTGTTTTACAGTATTTTTACACACTGAAGTCCTTCCTGTTTGCCAGACAGAGAGGGTTTTATTTTGGAGTCGGCCTCCAGCAGAGAATCAGGATCAGTTTTCCATCTTCAGGACTCCTCAGGATTGTTTTGGGAAGCGGGATGGAGGCTTCATGGAGGCGCTAAATCTGTCTAATCTTTCTAATCTTAACCTCCCATCGCTCAGATTTGCCAAATCTACAGCCACTAGGGCAAAACATGATCTCATTACTGTCTACTACCACACCAGGGCAGAACAAAGCCAGACCAGCTCCAGATGAGGGCCAGACCAGCACCAGATGAGGGCCAGACCAGCACCAGATGAGGGCCAGACCAGGGCCACATGAGGACCAGACCAGGGCCACATGAGGGCCAGACCAGCGCCACATGAGGGCCAGACCAGGGCCAGATGAGGGGAGAGTTCATAGTAAAATGTACAATTTCACATATTTGCTGCTCAGTGAACAGGATTTTAAGCTGGAAGTCGCTAACAGAACAGCAAAACTTGCAGTTTAAGCTAATTAAAACGTATTCTTTGAAATAGCAGTTATCTGCTCCCCATGACGAGTGTTGTATTTAAAACCTCCGTCGGCCTCGTACCCCTCCAGTCTTATCCAGTTAATGAGCTGTAAGCTGATTGGTCCTCAGCAGGGGGGCGCTCAGCTAGCAAGATTACCAAACCAGTAACCCCCCCCCACACACACACTGATAGTAACACAGTGACCTCTGACCTCAGCTTACACAAACACTAAGGACACACTCTCCTCACTGACATCGCTGATCCATCAACTAATGATTAATTATTTAATTCATTAACTCTTCATTATCATCTCCACTGCCACCAATACTACTACTCTCATCACTACTACAGTATTACTAACACATATATATTAGTATATTTATTTATAGACTTTTACATATGTGCCCAGGGGTCCATTGTTTCATAATCTGCCTATACTGACGACGTATTTATCATTTCATTTGGAGGACTTGTTGATCATTTTGAATAAACAGACGCAGGAATAAACTGATGAAAATAAAACTGATGTTGAACATGTGGAGCACCTCTCACGTCTTTTGGCCGTCTCATTTCAAACATGTGGAGCTGTTTTTGGGGGGAATCTCCACATCTTGGATCCATTAAAGGGCCTGTTGTTAAATGTGACTTGAGGCCTCGATGGATGTGATAACTGTTTCTGGGTTTTATCTGCTTTTCATTTTCTCTTTAGTTTCTACGTCCTTGATGTGATTCTGGAGGTGTAACATCGTCTCCTGCAGCTCCTTTCTTTACATTGTCTGCTCATTGAGAGGGAATCACATCCAGATCTTCCATCACAAACCAAAACTGTTTCCGCAGTTTGATTTACATTAAATTCCACATTTCTGGACCGACTCGGCTTTTTACGAGACCAACAGGAAGCAGTTTTCCTTCCAAACCGCAGGAACGTTTATGTCTTTTGGACGAGGTCTAAATGTTGTGGAGACGACTTTTCATTTGTTTCTTCCCCTTCCCCCCCCTCCGGTCCCAGGTTTCCTCTGGGACTGAAGGGTTAAGATTCAAAGAGAAAATGCTTGTGATTGAGTTATTTACATGCACAAAAAAATAAAACTAAACAAATATTTTTTGTAAAAAGTTTTATCATAGCAACATTTAAAAATGTTTGACAGCAAAGTAAAAACATTAACAATGTAGAAAAAATATAAATAATTATTGCACAGGTGAATTAACGGCTCATGGGTTTTATGTTTGGTCCTTGTGGTTTCAGTTTTCTTGGTTCTGGCTCTGGTGCATCCTCATTATCAGACTCCGAATCTCCTCGCGCTTCTGTCGCACTCGTTGCCGCAGAAACCAACTGTCCAACCGTAACGGGAGGTCAAAGTGCACCACAGGGTTCTGGGGAGCCAATCAGAGAGCTCCATTTAGTGTGAAGGCCGACCCAATTCACTCACAAATTCCAGGTTTGAAACGTGGTCGCCATACCTGTTTAAAATATGAAATGTCCCGTCGCTACAACCTCTGGTAGCAGGTTTCTCAGTTTTAGATTTTATAGCTGTATCAACATTTATTTTCAATATTTTTGCAATGACTGGGCGGTTAAAGAAGTCTTAACTCTAAGATCAGGTGAAAACATTTACTAAATTAGAAGAACAGTTTTGTCTTGCTGAATTGAGAATGAAAATCCTCATTTGCAGCCCTAAATATGTCTAATATTCGTTTTAATATTAATACTATTGTTTCTTGTCATTGGGTAGAGCAGTGACCCCCTCCCAGACTCAAACAGTGTAATCCAGGTACAGTATCAGGTGTTTGCGTACCTGCAGGAAGCTCTCGGCGTACTGCAGCAGGTACAGACCACAGTCACTGCTGTTGTCCTGCTGAGGAACTCTGCAGCTGGAGCTCCTCATGCTGTCTGACGTGAAGAGACGTGGCGTCCCCCTGTGGACCTCCCACTCCACCTGCAGGTAACTGAAGACAGCAGGAGGCATCAGAAGTAGAAACACCTTCAATTACAATTTCATCAAGAAATCAATTACTTATTTACTGTTTGTATGTATTTACTCAAAATTGCAATTATCAAAAAGGAGAAAGTTAGGTTTTCCTTTTTTTCCACTAAAGTAGTTTATGAGATCAGATATCAGTCACCTGCTGTACTGGTGTGAACCTGCTGGGGGCGACAGTGTTACCTGTTTATATTACTCTGTGATTCAGTCATATATCAATGCAAACGTCGGGGGTGAAATACAAACATCACTTCTTACCTGTTACCCAACAATCAGCAAAGATATTCTCATGTGAACGCTACGTGAGCCAATCAGAGCGTAACATACTAAATTACAGAGTAACGTACAGAGTCACATATGGAGGGGAGGGTTTTGTCAAACTACTCTTACCAATGTGAAGACTAAACTTTGATGATAAAAATACATGTGGAAAACCAGAAGTTAAGCATTACTTCCAAACATGTCAAACTTAAAAGCCTGAAATCGTGACTTCCACCAGCGTGTCCTTCAGGTTTCTTCTGCTGAACACCGTTGAAGCACCAACCCTGTCTTGATGAGTGACAGAACTGAAACTCACTCTCTGAGGAGTCTGCAGACGTTCTCGTGGTACGACAGCTTCAATGAGTCCATGACGAGTATGCACGGCCTAGAAAGGATAAAGAAACCACTACGTTAAGAAAACCACCTGACCTGAGACGCGTCAAGTCAAAAGTGTAGAGTTGGATCAGTTTCTTCGCTGACGACTCACCTCTTTAACACCGTGTCCCTCTGCCAGCCCTGCTGAGTGCACTCCTAAAACAACAGACACACCTCATGTTCATGTTATAGAAAACAACCAAAACCACCCGCTGAGGCACATTCAACTTGACCAAACACCCATTTCACTTTAGAGTATTTACCGGTGGCTGCTGTGGTTTCCCTGCAGCTCGCTCTGATCCACCTGAGACCCAACAACAAAACAACATCATCAGCTTCAATACAGTTTCACCACGTTGTCTCAGGTTCTCTTTTACAGTGCTGGGCACCGTTCCTGTTCACAGTTTAGGAGAAACAGCAGCAGCTTTACTACTATTCACTTCAGTGTGAAACGCAGTAACAACTAAGTACTGCTGTGGACGAAGACTACAGACCAAACTGACTAGATTAAAGATCAGAGAAGAAACCAAACTAAAGAACTAATAAGCAGGTGCTAACAGCAGGTACAGATACCAAGGACATAATTAATAGAAAAAAGAACTGAAGCTTCTATACAGACAGAGTGGCTGGATGTATTCAGAGAAAAGCACTCATTTGAAGGAAAAATAGGCAAAATGGAAATAATTGGACTTCAGTAATGAGACTGTCGGAGCTGTAGATGGATTAGCTACGAGATGTTATTTCCACACAGTTTTTCCTTTCTTTGAAAGCTTATTTATAGACAATAAAGATGAAAAGTGACAAAATAAGACATACCAAATACCAAATGTTGGAGCTTAGTGTCTTCAGAGGAGGAGATGTTTATGTGGAACATTTAATCCTTTAATTTTTGGTGTGAATTGATGTGTAATTCCCACAAACTGCTGCCGGTGCCCCAAATACCCCAGAACTGTCTCCCTGAACGACCCTGAAGGATGTTAGACAACACAAACACGTCTGGTGACCATTAGAGACGCTCCGTTAAACTTTACTGAGGCTGTTAGACACTGAAGCTGCCAGAAACACTTTATCCTACAGAGGTAAATCAGGCTCAGAAAATAAACAGCAGCAGCTCACCTGTTGGGCTCTGAAACTCCTCGTACCGAACCTCCTCCAGACCCGGGAAACAAACCACCACCAGGTACCAGTGAGCTCTACCAACATAAAAAATGCAATAAAACAGATTTTATTTGTGAACTTGTGTCATCAGTGATTCTGCAACTTTAGTTACATCTTGGGGGCAAAAACATGCTGATCTTCACTGTAAAAGCGCACCAGAAAAGGGGGGGATTATGAGCCAATGGAAGACTTTTAATGTGAAACATCTGCAGGAAGTAGCTTAACAGAAACCAAATCAAAATAAAACACAAAAATGGCACAAATGTTCCCAAAAATGGTGCAAATATTGCACAAAAATGGGACAAAATGGTACAAAAATAAAACACATTCAATCATGAAAAAGAATCACAGAACTCCGGGGAACTGATGAGATTTTCTTCTGTGATTTGGGGAGTTTAGTAAAACAATAATAGAAGTGCAGAAAGAAGCAGGTCTTCTGGTAAAGTCATTGAGAAGAATCAGAAATGATTCAGCAGAGGTGACTCGAGTCTGTTACCAAGTTGGCAGGTAGAGACAGTGATGAGGTGACAGAGTTTTTATTCAAATGTCCCAACAGAGGTCAAAACTCCAAAGTGGCATCTTTAAATCTGGGACAAAGAGCTGAGGTCAGCTCTGTCGATAGCAGAGTCAGGAGTCGGTCAGAGAGAGTAAAGACTCATAAAAGCATCTTATACACATTTCTATGACAAGAAACATTAGATCCAATCAGAATCATCTAGAAACTAAAGTCACTCTGTTTTAAATGTGTCCTTACTCTTGATTGACAGGCACGAACAGGAAGTCTTTGGTGAAAACGTCGACATGGCGTGTCCACGTCTTTACCCTCTGATGCCTCATGTGACGATCGCTGAAAACATGGCACAAATGAAACAAGCAGAGAGGATGACATGTGATGTGATGTGAACATTTGATGGTGTTCTTCATCGTTTATGACGGAGAACTGAACGTCTTTGTGTTCTGGATGGTTGGTTCGGACAAAACAAAACATCACCTTGGAAAATCAGTAGATTAATCAAATGAGTCAATACTTGGAGCCCTAACATGATCAACATTTGAATCACAGTGTGTTTCACAGCGTTCCCTTTAACATGTTTTCTACTTGGTGTTCTTACGGGACAGAGGGGGCGGCGTCCTCTCCGGCCGCTCTCCGTCTGCTCAGCTGTTTGTAGAAGAAACTGCTGAAGACGTGACTCCGCTGAGCCACCGAGCCCCCGACCCCCTCCAAGAGGAGATACCTGCAGGAGGAGGACACCATTCAGGATACTGACCCCCCCCCCCCCCCCCCCCCCTGCTGGTGACTGACAGGAACTACAACCATCTGATCAAGTAGCTTCTTCTTCAGGACTACACTTCCTGTTTTCCACTGATCTTTTTTTTAACTTTTCCATGACTGAAACACAAACTCAAGAATTCTGTAAATCGACTTTATACCCATTGATCAAGTGGTCTGATAAAAGTAAACGTGTCGTCTGCATAAAGCGAGAGAACGTTACAGAAGTCTGGTTTTCCAGGATGTTTGGGAAGCAACAAAAACCACCAGCTGATGTCTGAAAGTGTTTTCTGATAAAATCTTTTTTTCACATTAAAAACTTTTGCACAAATAATTTCAGCATCATGTCGTTCTCGTCTGATGGACTGACTTGAGGTAGAAGTCGATGATGACGTCGTTGAGGAACTCGCCGCCGCCCAGACAGGCCAGGTCTTCCTTCGTCACCGTGATCCGGCCTTTACAGGGCGCCGCAGGATACTGGATCAACCTGAAGACCACATACAGAGGGTTCAATCAGAAAAGTCAGACTGAAAGAAGTTGCTCCTTTCCATGTGTCATGCTCCTCTGGCTTCACCAGACCGCCAGTAAACATTATTATTATTTATTTATCTTCAGTCTAACCTGGTTCAGGTTCTGGTGGTTTTACCTGGTGGGGAGCTGCTGCAGACCAGAAGAGTTCAGGCTGGACTTATTTCTCTGGTTTTTTCTCACCTGACTAGATTCCTCCTGAAAGACAAACAACACACACTGAACCTCCTCCAGGAGTCACCTCATCAGCTGAGCCGCCGCTGGCACCAGCTAACGGCTAACAGGCTCGTAAAAAGCACGAGAGAGGATTCGATATGACTGGAGGAGAGAGAAGGAGGAGAGAAGGAGGAAGGAAACACAGAAGATAAGACAAGAGAAGAGTCTGAGGAGGGAAGGAGAGAAGGGGAAGGTGACATAGCAGGGGCTATGGAAGCAGAGAAGGTGAGGACTCCAAAAAGGGAAGGAAGGAAAGAAGGAAGAGAGGGAGGGAAGGAGGGAATGAGGAGTCTTACTGCACTGTGTCCCAGCAGTCCGAGGAGGTGCTGGTCCAGAGGAGGAGGACAGCTGTGGAGGAGCAGCAGCCCGTCGGTCCACTCCAGAGGGGAGGTCGGCCCGCTGGAGGAGGAGGAGCATCCCTGCTTGTACTCCTTCATGTCCAGGATGGAGGCCAGCAGGGCGGCCTGGAGCTCCTGCAGCTGCTCCTTCAACACCAGCAGGAGGAAGGAGCACGCCGGGCCTGAAGAACAGAACAGAACTCAGAGGTGGTATTCATGTTTTTATGTCTTCAGAAACTGGCCCAGTTTGACCAGACTGGACACAGCGGCCCAGGTGGCTCAGTTTATGGACATACTGGTCAGTCTTTCTATTTGACCAGTCTCTGGCTGTCTATTGGCCCAGTTCGCCCAGTTGACAGAAACATGGTGAGTACTCCTCTCCTCTCTCTGAGTTGAAACCTCGACATGTTTCCACCCTCAGCACTCTTTGGCAGTGATCAGTGTTTTCCCCGTTCAGATGATTTCAGAGCCGAAATCAATCCGTGCGACTGGACACAAAATCCACCCTCCAACTCCCTGTGATTGGCCGCTGGCGCAGGAGAAGCCACCCGATTGGCTGTTTGGTTCCTGCCCAGCGCTGGAGGGCTGCAGAAGTTGTCAAAAGTTAATTTTCCATGAAGCTTCACAGCTCCAATCAAGCTTTCATTCAGAAAATCCTTATTTTTGGACTGCAGGGTACACGCTGCTGCAGAGATGGGTCTGTGTGAAAGGAGGGATCACTACATGGTGAAAACACAGAACAGCTTCTAGCCTATAGACGACTGTGGTCTGTGGGTGCAGTTTACAATCAGATATATCTGCTGTTTACGTGCTGATGTAATGTTTTTATTTTACTCCATTTTTAAATGTAATACTGTCCTTATGTTCTGAAAGTTAGCCCAAACAACAATACTTTGTTTTTCCTTCGTTGTGGTTTGGGATGACATTTATGGTTCAAGTAAACAGCATCAGAGTGAGACCTCTCTATGTTTTTACAGCTCTCTCAAAAACAAACTGTGTGGAAACTGTGATGATGGAAACTACATGAAGTTTTTCTGACTGTGCCAACATATTACTTATCTGTTTATACATCAGTGTGTGCAGGACAAACAGCAACTTGTGTTTGTGTGTTCATGCTGAAAAGTGTAATATAACTAGAAAAAACTACATTTTCTTTAGGTAACTGAAGTGCGCTTACAGCTGAAACATTTTCCGTGTCTTAACATGTTGAGCGTTTGTAGCTTTCGAATTGTCTTTGTAAGAAGATATGGAAGAAAATGAAGTGCTGAAAGGAGTTGAAGCGACAGTTTGTGTGTAGGCGCGGGGTTGAAGGCGAGGTATTAGTTGAACTAACAGTGTTGAAAAGAGCTTAAGTGTTAGCTTGAGTTGAAGCACTGAAAGGAGATGAACGTGCTGACAGGAGTGTATGTGTAAACGTACAACGTAAATACTGAAAGGAGTTGGAAAGTGATAAAAGGAACCGCAAGCGTCAGCACAGTGAAGTCCTGGAAGACGTTCGAGCGTAAAAAAAATGAAGGAAGCTGAAGTGACAGTTAGCATCAGTTTAAGTGTGAGTGCTGAATGAAGTGGAAATGAAAGTTTGTGCAAACGCTGAGTTGAAGCGCAAACATCACAACACATGGAGGTGCTGGTAGGAGCTGAAGTGTTGAAGCTGAAGCTGAAGTTTAAGCGCAGAATGAGTTAAAGTAAAAACAATGAAAAGAGTTGAAGTGTTACCTGAGACGGTGGTGGAGGTCTGGATGGCGGACAGCTCCACCTGCAGCAGGTTGGCCTGAGCGTCAGTCACCCACAGGAAGATCAGTGAGGGGGCGGGGCCTTTCCAACCTGCCAGCAGAGCCCCGCCCTGAGCTACGCCCCCGTCCCAAACACCGTAACCCCGAACCTGAGTCGCCACCACGGTGACCTCCCCCTCCTCAACTCCTGCCGATACATGTGATCCTTTCACTTTGTCTGGTTTTCGAGTAAATAACGAAATAAAAAATGTCCACATAATCGTACATGAAAACTAAGATTACCAAAATATATTTGCTCATTAAATAATTTGATGAAATCAAACCTTTACAAAGAGTCAGGGCTGACGATAAAGTCGAAATATTTTGAGAAATAAGGTTGTAATGTTCTGAGAAAAGGTCATAATATTTATTTTATAGAAAGGAAAACGTAATATTTGTAATATTTTGAGAAAAATTTTATTCACAATATTATAAGAATTATTAGTTTGGGGAAAAGATGCAAACTGATTAGAACAAAGTCATAATAGTCCATGAAACATTTTTCTTTATCGTTGTAAATTTTGATGTGAAAAAAACCTTAAACTTTTGGATTTTAGTATCTCTGATAAAAACAGAAGAAATCTAAATAAAACAGTGTTGTTACCTTTCAGAGGGATACTGATGCCATTTTCAGTGATCTGGACAGAAAAACAAGAAAAATTTAAACTGTAGACGCAAGAAAGATGATTGACACAAACCTTTTCTCTCATATTTGCTTGATAGAAATGATGGAAGGAAAGTGACTCTTTGGTTGAGCTACTCACAACTTCTTGACATGTGACAAGTATGGAAGATTTAAAATATCGAAATAAAAACACATCAAAGAAAGAAATAAGGTGAAATTAAAAAACACATTGCTAAATGTATTTCCTGTTTATTAACGCCGTTACTGTGTGAGGATAATTATTTAACTGTCCAAACGAGGTGAAGAGGTGCATTACATTTCAGCAATCATTCTAAACCTTCCGTAGTCAGTGCATCATTTTAAGGTCAGGAGATCTGAGTTAAAACAGTAAAAACAGTCAATATAAAAACACGTTTCTTCCTGTTTGTAGAGCTCGCTGACATGCTGACCTACTAACCTCCTTCTCTCCTGCCCTCCTGGTTTTTTACGGCGCTCAGCCATCAGACCTCATGCCGCGTCTTAATTGCTCGTTAAAGGCCGAAATCTTGGCGGTTTACAGCCTCGTGGGGAGTTTCTCTGCCCTCCGGCCGTGAAACCAACCAAGCTGTTACACCAAACTTGGACTCGCTACCCGCTTCGTCACCTCCGCAAAGGCTGGGACAGTTTAGTGCTTTCTGGTGCTGTTGCCATGACAACGGTCGGAGTTTTATGCCAAGACGAATGAGTGTGTTTTTCTGATGGGACTCTTGAGCAAGACTGAGTGGATCCAAAGCTTTGGCTCGTGGTCAACTTGTTGCACTTTTGCTCATACTGCTTTTTCTGTTTTTCTACCATACAGACTTTAACACACACACACACACACACACACACACACACACACACACACAGTGAAACAAACACTGCCGTACTGAAAGCACTTTAGAAAACACGTGAATTATTAAAACTACAGTACAAGCAACAGAAAGCAATTATGAGCCAATCAAATTAGTGTGTGTGTGTGTGTGTGAGCTGGAACAGGATGTGAAAAAAGAGAAATTAGGTGAACGTGTTGAAGTCGGACAGAAACGCTGAAACGTCCAACAGCAGCCGCTTGGCAGCAAATGCACCACTTAAAGTGTTTATTCTGACCTGAACACACACACACACACACACACACACACACACACACACACACACACACACACAGGCAGTGAGTGGTGTAGTTTGACGCAGGCTTGTGGGATTCTTCAGTTTCTTCTTCATTTACAGACTAAATTATTACTCCGTCCTAATTTGATTTTATAAGTAAATAAAAAACGACTTCATTAAAACTGACTGGATTCTAAAATAGTGTTAAAACACCTGGAGGAGATGTTTTGAAGCACTTCCAGATTTCGACACACACTCATGCTCTGTGTTCGTCTTGTTGAACATCTGGTGAATTCCAGCTGTGCTCACCATCATCTTCCCGTTGGCGTCGGCGTGCGTCAGGCCGACACGAAGCGAGGCGAAGTCCAGCTGCAGGAAGGAGGGCGGCGGCTCGTCTGTTTCACCTCTGGAAGAACAAGCCTGTCAGACAACACACAGGGACACAACAACACACAGGTCAACCTGCCAACAGAGGAAGAACAAATAAACCTTCAAACCCCCCCCCCCCCCCCCTTCTTATTAAGACTCAGCGTCCGTAAACACAACAACAAACACTCAACAGTCCATTCAGATCCAATCTGGATCTGCTTAGAGTCCCAGCAGGGGCCTGCAAACCCACAAACACACTACATGACTCACTTCAACCCCAAAGTGGGTCAGTCCTGAAGTCCTGAACGGACCGAAGTGAACTGGACCAGTTTCACATTAGACGGGCATTAGTTACTGTTACTGGTTTTAGTTTGAGTGAACAAATACACTAAAACCTGAGTTTTGCTCAGCTGAAACTCACACCAGGACCCGGGTCATCTCATGAGCCCTTAGATCTGTGTTTGGACCCCCTCCAGGAGTCCTGGACCTTGGCTGCTTCAGGGGACATTGGCAGGACTGTGCTGCTGTCTCAGGTGTGTCTCAGGTGTGTCTCCTACCTGCAGCTGCTCCTCCACCCGGCTGCTGCTTTGTAACGTCCTCTTCCCTCCGTCTGCATCGTCCTCGCCCTCCTCTTCCTCTTCGCTCGACAGCACGACTGAAGGAGGAAAGACGATCGCCGATCAATCAGTCATGTGGCTGCTTTGATCTGCCGATTTCAATTTGCAGAAAACGACTGACAGCTGATCACCCTCCCTGTTGTACCCATAATCAATAACAAAGGATCGATGGCTTTGAGTTAGCTAAAGTGACCAACAGCTAAAAGTCCAGCAGGTTTGATTTTCCCCGTGTGCTTCTACTTCCTGTACATGTCCTCTCCTGCAGGTGGCGCTCTAAAGGCCCTCTGCATGCATTACTCCTCTTGTTTTAACCAAACGAAGTGATTCACAGAATAAAATCAAACACTTCTGGACGCGTCTCCGTACGTTCAGGCCGGCGGCGGCGTCAGCAGCTACTTACTGGGTTCTGCCGGAGTCTGTTTGGGTTTCCTCAGTCGGAGCCGCAGGACGCCTGACCCGTTCGACGTCTTCCTCTCTCTGAACTCCCTCCACCTCTCTCGCTCCTCCTCCCTCAGGTCGCTGCTGGCGGCGAGCCACGACCTCCTGTCGAGACTCCGCCTCCTGTCGGGCGTCGTCCTTGGCGACGCGGAGGGAGACGAGTTCTTCTTCTGCTGTTTGAGAGATTGAGGAGAGCTTCCTGCGTCGCTCTGAAACAAACAGACTCTTCACATTAAAGAACGTCTTCATCTGTGTTTTAAATGTCTTTACTTCCTGTTTTACGTGTTTTCCTCTTTTGGAAACGTGACTTTATTCTTGAAATATGATGAGTTCTTTCTCAGAAAGTTGTGACTTTATTCTTGAAACATTCAGACTTTTTGCCAAAATGTTACAACTATTTTTCATTAAATTACAACATTCCTATTTTCTGAAACTGCTGCAACGTTTCCTCATAAATCAAAGACGACATGTTGACGTATCAGAAACCTCCTTCAGTCTGCGTAATGTTTGTGAGCAGCTGTCATGTTTTATTCCTGCCGCTGTTTCAGTGAAGGAGAGAGCTGTCAATCATCTGCTGTCTGTCCAATGACGACAGCTTGAACCAAAGAAAACGCCCACAGAGAAAATGTAAAACCCTGTTCGTGACCTTTGACCTTTACCTTCCCCTCAGCAGCGGCCCTGCCGGACTCCCCTCTCCTCCACACTCTCTCTCCTGCCGTCGAAGAACTCAAACTCCCAGCATGCTCCTCACCTCGCAGCTCTGCCAGAGAGTCCAGCGCCTCCACAGAGACGCTGCGAGTCGACAGAGACGAACCTGCTACAAACAAAGCAGTCAGTTACTTTCTGTCAATCAATACAAGTGATCAGGATCATCAAACATCAGGACTTTTACCACTGAGGTCACTTCTCTTCTTCTGAGGTGGAGACGGAGCCTCCGAGGTCCCGTCAGGCTGCAGCAGTCGGTCTGACGCTCTCTTAGGCCGCCACCTGCTGGAGAAAACATGGAACAGCACTCACTGCACAGATCTGCATTCAAAGGAAGCTGCACTTAATATGTTTGTCCACGCAGGAGTCTCATGTGACCACAGACAGGTGACCACACCTGTCTACCTTCTCGTCTCTGTATCTTCATGTATACGTGCTGTGTCAGATCAATGTGAACTCACCCGTTTGAGAAACAGGCCGGGGACGACTCGGCTCTCTGTCCAGGCTGCGATTGGCGGCCCCAGCCTCCTGATGCTCTGTGATTGGCTGGTGATGCTCCTCTGTTTGGGCGGTTGAGTCCCAGCAGCGTTCTGACCATGTCCCTGAAAATGGGTTTACGCGGCGCGCTGAGCGGAAACAGAAAACAGGTTCGACTGTGAGAAACGTGTTCGTTATCTGCTGTAATGATCACTGCAGCCTGTAGGGGGCGTTTTACAAACCTCTGTGTGTTCGCAGAGGAGCCGAGTGCGTTCCCAGCATGCACCCTGTCAGCTCCGCCTCTGCTGGGCTGACCCCCATAACTCTGTCCAGACAAAACAAGACAATTATTAGACCTTATTAGTCAAGTCATAATAATAACAACATTCATTAAAGGACCGGCACATCAGACCTGCTGGTTCTTGGTACATCATACCACCTTAAATGAGCCATCAAACCAGCGAAAGGTTTAGATATACCACCTTTAAAACCTGCAAATCATTTATAACTCAAACTCTTTAAAAGAACTAAGATTCAATATACCACCTTAAGCAAGAGCAGTTATGCCACCTTAAATCAATTAGCACAAATATAATATCTAACAGAAGCAACAGATCAAAGAATACCACCTTAAAAGAGTGAGCAGGTCACCTTTAAGGACTAGCAGATCAGATCTGCTAGTCATCCCACCTTAAGACAACCGATTCCTCGTCTTAAAAAGAGTTCAGTTTGGATATACCACCTTAAAATACCCAGCACATCAGATATAACACATCAACAGAACCAATCCATAAAATATGCCACCTTAAAAAACTAACCATTCAGATTTACCACCTTAATGAACAGGTACCATACCACCTTTAAAAGAAATTTACAAATCAATTATAACACCTTCAACATGTCTGGCTGATGATTAATACCACCTTAAACAACCCGATAGTTCAGACAGAGAAGCTGACAGATCAGTAATACCACCTTAAAGGACCCAAAAGTTCAGATATACCACCTTAAGACAGGCTGACAGATTATAATACCACTTTTAAAGAATCAATAGATAAAATGGACCACCTTAGGAATTGTTAACAGATGAGTAATACCACCTTAAACTCTGGGGCGGGGCTCTGGAGGCGGGACAGCGGTGACTGCACGTGCCGGTGGGCGGAGTCAGAACCTGCTGGCTGTTTCTTCTTGGGGATTTTGAAGGGTGACGCCATGCTGACGACAGAACAAACACAACAAACTCAGGCCAGACCTCTAACAAAAAATACACAAATCTACTGCAACAATCCCATCTGGCTGCTATTTGGAGATCATGCAATATGAGGAGGTTACCATACCAAACTGCATTCAAAAATATGGGGTTTTTAAACGCAGTTGTTAGATCACATAAAACATGATTCTGATAATAAAGTGCCAGGTTAAAGTTTGGCCTAAACAAAGTAGCTTCATTAAGTGACATTTCATCATTTGAGAATATTAAAATAATCTTGAACGGCCACTCTAAAGGCATCGAAACATAAATAAAGTTACAGAAATCTGGAACAAATTCGTAGAAGAAGCAAATTTTGACGGAATCTTAAAATGGTGGTGGATTTAACTTACATCTCGACATAAGATAAAATAATTATTAACAGGTACATGTTATAGACCAAGAGACCTCAACGCTTGACCCCAAAAACTGAGTACTGACCTCGATCAGAAGGCCAAACAAACCACTGTTTATCCTTACAGAGAGCTACAGACCTCCATAACAGAAATGAACTATTTAAGAAAGAAAGATAACAAAAAAACATAACGGTATCAATCTGTTGTCTGTGCTTGGTCCCCTCACAAAATTAGATTTGAAGCTAATCAGGGAACATTATAATAACACTGTTGTCTTCAACCATACACCATGATGAAAGATTGGTCCTCAAAATAAGGCAGCCGGGTCATTTTCAATCAGACATTTTGTAAATGATGTTCTGAATGGCTACAGTTTCGAATCAATCAGCTGAACCTGAGACCTCTGAACCATTAGACATTAATTCAAGGTCTTATAGGAGCCTGGACATTTATCAGGAAACACATGAAACTACTGGAAAACTCATATCTGGCTGCTGCTGGGAGATGGTGACACATGAAAAGCTCGACCTACCAAACTACATTCAAAAACATGAGGTTTTTCAACGCAGCGTCACTCAAGCTCATAAAAAAATACTTTGCTATTTCAGGACTATTAGTTTTTCTTTCATTTAGGTTCAGGCTGAAATACAACAACACAAGCACTTCACGTAACTAGGTTGAAAATTACAAGTCGTTAGTCATTTATTTTATCTTCAGTTCGCCCACAGAAATATGTAAGTTAGCTGCGGGCGCTCGCTAGCTGGGAGTGCGAACCATTTATAAAAGCAGATATTTCTGATGTGTGAATGATATTTGGTGGATTATTTGTGCACCGAATTTACCAGACTACGCTTTAGATTCATTAAAAATATTTACTTATATTCTACCTGTTATGTAAGTTTTCGATTAAGCAGTAAAATCCTAAATAGCAGTAATTCTTAGCGGAGATCCTGCTGAAAGTGCACCGCTCACAGTGTTAGCTCAGATGCCTCTCCACTCTCAGGCAAAGCACACCGAGTTCCATCCTTCAGCTCAGTGTTTATATATACTTGGTTCAGTGTGGTGTTGCTAACAGAAAGCTGCAGCAGCTCTCAGGCTTCACATTTACTAACCTGATGTCAGCTGCTGGAGCCAGCTAAGCTGCTAACTCGCAAGCTAGCCGGCTAGCCAGTGAGCTAAGTTAGCTGCTGGCTGACTTCTTGTTGTTGTCAAACGTTTGTAAACGCTCCGGCCGGCACATGTGGTCGGGAGGACGAGCTGTCCGGCTGGTAAAAAGTCAAAAACTATTTTAAAAACACTTTTCTGTCACCTGCCGGTCCGAGCAGAAGCTGCTTCCTCCACAGAGTCCAAAGCCAGCACGTAAACTCGCGTAGCGGACTTTGGCTTTACGTGATTACGTCACTGAAAAGATCATGTTATTATTTTGCTTTAAACCACATATTTACAAGACACAGTGACAGTCCAGGTCTAAGCAGATGTAATACAGAACTAATCAATAAAATCAACAAGTTTATCACACTGTGTGTTCTGATGTTGTGGATTTCAGTATTAATCCAGACATTCAAGTGGGACCGAGCTGTGAAATATACTAAATAATCTGCACTTCTCTCGTGATGAATGGAAAACAGAAGGTTTATAAAAGCTGGATCACATGACATGAACATGTGAGTGTGTGTGGAGTCTGATTTGGTGTGATAGGCTGAATGAAGTGTGTGAGCTCCCTGTGCTGCTGAATCTCTCCACCAGGTGGAGACAAATCTCTTTAAACCTACTCAGTATGTTGAATTTCGCTCTGAATGGAAAGTCTTTTTACATCATTGTATCAGTATGAACAGTGTTGTTGAGTGTTACAGTTACTCACTCTGACCACTGGAGGGCTGAACTGAACACTACTTTATTATTAGATTAAACTATGATTAAAAATACTGGATGTCATACGGCAGAAAGAAATACTGACACACTTTTTACCATCAATAACAGTGATTCAAAAACAAAAAAGGGGGAAAAAGCCAATGTGCCAGTGTGAGATATAAAGCAAACACAGTGTAAATAAATAATGAATATAGGGACACACGATAAGAATATAAATATTTTATAACTTATAAATATAGATACCCCTTATCTCTTATATATGTAAACATTATTAATATGTACAAACTGGACCCACATGATCTGCTGCCACAGGTGGACCTCGGAGCTCAGGCCCACCCATTCAGCACTCATGTTCCTGGCCAGGAGGTAAACAAACAGGAATACTCATTTAAATAAGCTGTCAGCTCGCTCTGACTGGATGAACACACAGAACACAGAACTGAGTAAATCACTGGATTGTAGTGAAATAATTTCAGTGCTGGAAAACACAGGTGCAAACATCACAGGTAAGACAGCTCTGGAGGTAGACAACCCCACAAGTCCGGCGAGAACGCCAACTGCTGCGCGTTCTTGTACCAAAAGAAACATGGACGACAACTGGCAGCTTGTTCTGTTCAGTAACATTTGTGCTGAACAGGCCAAAAAAGGACTTAGAGTTTGGGTGAGATCCTGGATGGAGGCATGCAGGACTGCAGAGCCTGTAAAGCTAACTTCAGCTTCTGGTAGGTCTTCGATTTAATGTTGTGGCGGCATTCATTCTCATGAAACCTTTATGAGAACGACTGGCAGCGACTGGATCTGAAGACTTCAGATTAGACTCTTTACATATCACACACTATATGTCAGCACCAACTGACCCAGACTGGAACAGACCCGGTCGGACCACCATCAGTCGGAACAGTCTTGCTATGTGAAGCACCTTGGGGTGCATGTTTGTATGAAAAGTGCTATATAAATAAAGCTGAGTTGAGTCCGGAACCACAATATGATTTCTGCCTACGCCACTGATCTACAGCTGGCATAGGAATGCAGAGGAGTTTAACTTCACCCCATACCCAAACCCAGGATAAAGAGGTTCAGTGAATGTGGTGTTGAAGGTGTGGAGATGGATCAGAGTGTCAGAGGAGACTCTGTAGAAGGACAGAGAGCCAGCAGGACAGTCCACATACACTCCTACTCTGTTAGAGACAGAGGAGGGAGATGGAAGAGGGATGAGTGTCCCACTATTATTGTGCCAGGCATTGTATCCTCCATCTGTGCAGCTCAGACACCAGGATCGATCATTCCCTCCAAACTTGGAGCCATCGCTGTCTCCACACCTTCCGATTCCTCTGTAACTCACTGCGATATAAACCTTTCCAACCCACTTGACCTCCCAGTAACAGCGACCAGTCAGACCACTTTCACAAAGCACCTGAGGCCAGTAGTCAAATCTCTCCAGGTGATGAGGATATGGGTGCTCCTTTCTCTTATCGGTCACCTTTTTGTTGTTTTCAGACAGTTTGAGGAATTTATGTGCTGTGTTTGGGTCCAGTGTGGGTTCACAGAAATCTGATGGAGAAAACAACATAGAAAGTTTTGATTATTATTGTCTAAATAATCCAAAAAGTCAAGTGCAAATGTTATAATAAAAATCTGTTAAATGCCATCTGCTTTTGAAAAATACATCTGCTTTATAGGTTTTGTTTTCATGAATCAAACCAAAACACACTTACACTTCCTCAAACCTGGTTTCAACCACTGGACTCCATCAGGGTCCACGCTGAAAGAGAGAGGGGAGGGATTATTGTAACAAAGTCAGAAAACCAAGTTCTAATTGTTATGCTCAATAATGTGTCCACACAGTTATTGATAGTGTCTCTCCATACCTGAGAGTGTTCAGTCTCCAGTGTGGATCCTCCAGTCCAGCAGATAGCAGCTTCACTCCTGAGTCTCCTGGATGGTTGTAGCTCAGGTCCAGCTCTCTCAGATGGGAGGGGTTGGAGCTCAGAGCAGAGGCCAGAGAAGCACAGCCTTCCTCTGTGATCAGACAGCCTGACAGACTGCAAACACACAAAACAATTGAAGAATGACAAGTAAGTTTAAGTGAAATATAAAAAGAATAGCATCAGCATATTGTTTTACCTATTGGTATTCCATTTGCATAACTCCCTGATTTCTTTTAGCAAGTGAGATAGGCATTGGGGTTGTGTCCAGTCTACTTTTGTTTTGTACATTTAAAGACTTAAGACCGTGTCCTCCATGGAGTCTTCTGGGGGGTGCCACTGAGTAAGGGCTACCGGGGCCAACTGGTAGGAGACCACAGAGTAGACCCAGGGCATGTTAGAGGGATTATATCTCTCATCTGGCCTGGGAAGGCCTCACAATCCCCCAGGAGGAGCTGGAGGACGTGGCTGGAGAAAATAACGTCTGGACTAACCTGCTACCTGCAGTAGGAAAATGGCTGGATGGATGGATAGTTTTACCTATTCATATTGCAATCATATAACTATATTTTCAGCAAGTGGTATCAATCCACTCCAGTAGTGCTTAAAATGAAGAATGAAAAGTCAGTTTTTGTTAACTATAAAAGCATATTATTTTACCTATTGGTATTACATTTATATACGTTATATCTCATTTTCCAGCAAATGGATCGAAAATCTGATCAAAAAAAGTGCAGGAGGCATCCAACAGGGAAAGGACTTGGGTTATACAGAATCCTTCTACCATTACTCAACACGTGAAACACCTTCTTGGCATTCTCTGGTTCTTTTATATGGTTACTAATGTGGGGATATTTAGTGTTCTGATCAACAGTTTTAATCGACACAGACGAGCCTTTGTTTGGTTGTTGATAAGCCCTGATTATCTGATCTCAGTTATGTAATGGAAGTTGTTTTACCTATATGTTCAAGTATATCACCAAAGCCTTTGGTTATAAGCTATGTTATAGTTTGCATATAGTTTTTCTCAGTTGTTGATTTTGCAGACAAACATACTGTATTGAGAATGTGCAGGCCCTAGTTAATGCGTCCAATTTTAATATGTGACGGTGACCCCTTAAGATAAATAAACCAATTCAAACAATGCAGGAAAAACAGAGAGAACTGATCTGACCTGAGAGTCTCCAGTGTACAGTGTGGACTCTCCAGTCCAGCACACAGCAGCTTCAGTCCTGAATCCTTCAGGTTGTTGTTACTCAGGTCCAGCTCTCTCAGACTAGAGGACTGGGAGCTGAGAACTGAGGACAGAGCTTCACAGCTTCTCTCTGAGAGATTACAGCCACTCAGTCTGGAGAGACAACAGTAGGGAAACAAGTAATAAGTTATTTATTTTATCTCTCGTGTTGAAAGACAGCAGAGTATTTATTGATGAATAAATCCCACTTACAGAGCTTTCTTGGAGGCTTTGACCACCGGCAGCAGCCTCAGAAGAGCCTCCTCTGAAGCAGAGTATTTCTTCAAGTCAAATACGTCCAGATCTTTTTCTGATGACAGTAAGATGAAGACCAGAGCTGACCACTGAGCAGGAGAGAGTTCATCTGTGGCGAGGCTACCAGACCTTAAGTACTGTTGGATCTCCTCCACTAGCGAATGGTCCTTCAGCTCATTCAGACAGTGGAACAAATTGATGCTTTTTTCTGGACAGGGGTTCTCTTCAATCTTCTTCTTGATGTGCTGGACTGTTTCCTGATCGGTCTGTGAGCTACTTCCTGTCTGTGTCAGCAGGCCTCGCAGGAGAGTCTGATTGGTCTGCAGTGAAAGGCCCAGGAGGAAGCGGAGGAACAAGTCCAGGTGTCCATTTCGACTCTGTAAGGTCTGGTCCACAGCACTCCGATAGAAGTGTATCTCTGCAAATTCATCTTTTCTTGTTTCAGACTTCTGGGAGGTTGATTGTTCTTCTGACAGCAGATTGACACCAGAGTTGATGAAGGTCAGATGTACATGAAGAGCAGCCAGAAACTCCTGAACGCTCAGATGGACGAAGCAGAACACCTTGTCCTGGTACAGTCCTCTCTCCTCTTTAAAGATCTGCGTGAACACTCCTGAGTACACTGAGGCTGCTCTGATATCGATGCCACACTCTGTCAGGTCTGATTCATAGAAGGTCAAGTTGCCTTTCTGCAGCTGCTCCAAAGCCAGTTTTCCCAGAGACACAATCATCTTCCTGCTCTCTGGACTCCAGTGTGGATCTGTCTCAGCTCCTCCATCATACTTGATGCTCTTCACTTTGGACTGAACCACCAGGAAGTGGATGTACATCTCAGTCAGGGTCTTGGGCAGCTCTCCTCCCTGTGTGGTCTTCAACACATCCTCCAGAACTGTAGCAGTGATCCAGCAGAAGACTGGGATGTGGCACATGATGTGGAGGCTTCGTGATGTCTTGATGTGGGAGATGATCCTGCTGGCCTGCTTCTCATCTTTGAATCTCTTCCTGAAGTACTCCTCCTTCTGTTCGTCATTGAACCCTCTGACCTCTGTTGCCATGTCAACACACTCAGGAGGGATCTGATTGGCTGCTGCAGGTCGTGTGGTTATCCAGAGGCGAGCAGAGGGAAGCAGGTTCCCCCTGATGAGGTTTGTCAGCAGCACATCCACTGAGGTGGACTTTGTAGCATCAGTCAGGATTTTAGTGTTGTGGAAGTCCAGAGGAAGTCGACACTCATCCAGACCGTCAAAGATGAACACAACCTGGAACTCTTCAAACCTGCAGATTCCTGCTTCTTTGGTTTCAGTAAAGAAGTGATGAACAAGTTCCACCAAGCTGTACTTTTTCTCTTTCAGCACATTCAGCTCTCTGAAAGTGAATGGAAATGTGAACTGTATGTCCTGGTTGGCTTTGTCTTCAGCCCAGTCCAGAGTGAACTTCTGTGTTAAGACTGTTTTCCCAATGCCAGCCACTCCCTTTGTCATCACTGTTCTGATTGGTTCATCTCTTCCAGGTGGGGGTTTAAAGATGTCTTCTTGTCTGATGGTTGTTTCTGGTCTGTCTGGTTTCCTGGATGCTGCTTCAATCTGTCTGACCTCATGTTCATCATTGACCCCTCCAGCCCCCCCCTCTGTGATGTAGAGCTCTGTGTAGATCTGATTCAGAAGGGTTGGGTTTCCTGCTTTAGCAATCCCCTCAAACACACACTGGAACTTCTTCTTCAGGTTAGATTTGAGGTTAAGCTTGCACATGGCAGGAGACTCTGAAAGAACAAGTAACATCATTGAGTATACTCTCAAGGAAATATGACCATTTCCTGAAAGAAAAAGAGCAAGTAAGTAAATATTTGGTTCCTCTGAGATGCTTCTTCTAGCTGGGTTTTGAGAATTTCACACTACTTCCTGCTTTGCAACAAAACGCCAATAAATAAAGAAATGTCCATAAGTAATTTAAATATAAATATGGTGGTTAATTTGGTCTAGAGGTTAAAAAACGCTGCATTTGAGAATAGAACTTTCTTCTTTCTTTCGTGTAAACTAGGACCAGTTGGTTCAATGTGTTAGATGACTGAAAGCTCTAACACAAAGAAGAGATTCAAGTCTCAGTTCCCTCGCTTGCGTCTTTTTCTTGGATCTTAGTCTCTCCCACTAACGACGTGAGGAAAGATGTAAGGAATGAGAAATTGAGGAACCATGTTTTTAGTAAAATGCAATGTATTTTCCTCTGAACCATCATCTGAGGCAACATCATTTTGTAATGTATTGTATTAGCCCACATATATGCAATTTTCAAATAACAATACCACCTTGAGTTTTCAGCTTTGGCTTTGTAACAGCTAACTGGGGCCTTACCTTGTAATGCCTTGTGCTTGAAAAGTAATATTTGGAAATCATTACCAGCAAGAAGAGGCTGAAACATGTGCAATGTGGAATCCACATCTTGTTTTTGCTATAGGTCTCACTAAGTTCTGAACCACTTGGGTTAGGGCTTCTGCAGACCGGCTGAGACAAGAAGAAGGCGTTATGGTAGTCGAGAGGTTTTATGATAAAGGCGCAAGTTGAGAAGTTGCCTGGTTTTTGCCATTTGTGTGCTTGTCGTGGAATCTTCCAAATTACCTGCACTGAGTGAATCCAGCCTCTGGGAAAAGTATTACTAGTATTACAGTTATTGTTGGTGAGTGGAGGGCAGAATGCCAGATTTACCTTTGGGCATCTTCTCGCGTTGTTAAGTCAGCGATGTTGAGCAGGAGTTTGTCATGTTTGGAGGCTGCCTCTGTGGATCAACCCGTGGAAGAATGTTTGATTTCTTCCAGGAGTTGCCGGCCTAACACCTACTCTGCAAACCTGACTGACCGCTTGACCCGGTTTGATTCGTGTTTGTGAGATCAACGGGAAAACCAGGAGTGGACCCGGAGTTTAATACTTTTTTTGTTTGTAAAGAACTGCATGGAAGTGGACTGATTTGGGATCAGACAGGCTTTTGAGAAAAACTGGATGGAACAGACTTTTTGTTGAGTGGACTGAACTGACTGAACTTAGTTTTGTCATTTAATCCATGTTTTGTGGAGTTTGACTGGACTGGGGAAACTAATACATAACAGTACGTCAGAAGTAACTATGACTGATGAGAGAGTGATGTGGCACCACCACAACTTTCTAAATTCAGACACCACACATATTGCCAAGATGTCATTTTCTGCAAGTGGAAGAGAAATCTATGCATTTCATCAACTGGAACAAACAGAAAAATGGGCGGCCTGCATAAGGTCAATAGGAATTTAACAACATGAACCTCTCACATTTATCCAGCATGTTAACTCTTTAGAGAAATCCTCTTACTGCTCTGCAGACAGTCAGCCAGCTCCTCCTGCTTCATTCTCCTCAGGAAGTGCAGTGTGATCTTCAGAAATGCCTCTCTGCTGCTCCTCCTCTGCTCTTCATCCTCACCGTCCAACACCTCCTCATCCTCCCTCTGACTCTCTGAGCATTCTGGGTAATCTGGACTCAGATCCTTCTGGATCTTCTTCAGCTCGTTCTTCACAAAAGTGACAATGTTCTCCTCCAGCAGCTGGAACAGAATATTATATGAAGGACACAAACTAAAATCATGGAACCAAACATCAGATCCATGTTGGACAGACGGACAATCCGCTGGTCTAAAAAGTGCAGCGTGGAGATTATTGTGAACACAATAGATGTAAAGTAGTTGTTGTACAGGTACAGACCATAAATATGGAGTCCAGGTGTGTTTGATGCTGCTGGGCAGACTGACCAATGGGAACCTCTGAGCTCTCCTGGTCCACTCTGTGGAGGAATCATAGATAGACAGACTTTATTGATCCCCATGGGGAAATTGCAGTGTTGCAGTAGCAAAAGGAGCAATTACAAGAATCTAACCTAACAAGAAAATACAATTTACAGATAAATAGAGATTTAGATATGTCTATCTGTACAAATCAGTATGTGCAATCATGAAGAATCAGCTCACATTGTCAGACACAAGTGAAAAGGTCCATTTAGTGATATGTAATGATAAATACACACTTCCAGTCTGCCTTTACAAATGCACATCTTGATGTGCGCACTTTCAGTCTTCTTTTTGTAAATGGTATGTATACACCATTCAGCCATTATGACCAGTCAGTGGTCATAATGTTATGGCTGATCGGTGTATATGTGTATACAATAGTCTAGTTTTTATAAATATACAATTTTAGTCTTTATATAAATGTTCACTTTCACTGTCTTTGGGTTAGAGAGGCAAACTCTGTGTATAGACAATAAATTAAACAGCTTACATCAGTTCAAGAGAGCAGAGTCCATCTTTAAACGCCAGAGGTTCAGCCCTTGACTGGTCACTCTTGAAGCACACACAGCTGGGTTCAGATCCAGGTCCAGGTTCAGATCCAGGTTCAGGTTCAGGTTCAGATGACTCTGTTCTCTGATGGATTCTGGTAGACAGAGAGAAAGATCACCAGGGATGGAAATTCACTTTTTAGTCTTCAGACACAGAAGCTTCTGGAGAAACGATCAGCGATCATCAAGAAAAGGATCAACACACCAAAGATCAATAAAGTTTGAAGCTGGTCTCCAGCAGACGGATCACACGCTGCTGTGAAGCTGCTGAGGGCCTGTTTTAAACTACATGGTTGAGTTCTTCCATATATTAGACATCAGACTTTAGTTCCAGGGTAGAAATCAGTAAGAGGAAGGTGTTGCACCAGATTCTGTATTTACACGTTTCCTTGTGGTGGAGTACTTGCACAGTGTGGTATTAGTACTGTTACTGCAGATTCAAACTCCAGTTCCCCCGTGGTAGCTTGAGTGTGCACTGGGCAGCTGTGTCATTTAGGTAAACAGAAGTATTAGATCGGACTCGGTATCAGCAGATACTTGGATCTGGATCAGGACCAGAAGCCTTGATCAGGACTTCTCCAGAATCTTATTAACAGCTCACCTGTGTTCAGGACAGAAGAACCCATCTTTAAACAGAAGAGGTTCAGACTTTGACTGGTCACTCTTGAAGGACACACAGCTGGATTCAGGATCAGGTTCAGGGTCAGGGGAGTCTGGTCTTTGATAGATCCTGGTAGACAGAGTAGTCAGATAAATGTGGTGAAGTAAAAGTACATTTTCCTTACGTACTTTTACTTGGAGTATTTTCACAGTGCGATAAAAACATGAACATCAGTCCAACAGATTTGCTCCTTTAACTTGGTTTAACTTTGTAACTCTGATCACATCATAAAGAAACTCACGTCGTCTTTAGAGAAAGTCGTCTCTGAAGTAGCAGCGGTGGACTCATGGCGGCACACAGACCAACACTCCTGTCAGAGAAACACACATTTATAACATTTATTATATATTTGTACAAAGTTATATATTCACTCAGCTTATAATCCAAAATAAGTTGTCAAATCATGACTTTTCTGAACAGAGTCTGGCTGAGCTGCTTTATAAAACTGAAGATAAATGTTTAATAAGTGTTTTAAAGCTTTATCATTTTATTTGTTTGCAAGTTCACCACAACTGTGACGTTTCACCAATCAATACATCTGTTTATCAATGATCAATAAGACAGTAAGTTAGTCATCATCAGCCTGAGTCCGTGTTGTTTTCTATAAATATCACAGTTTCTTCATCCTGGAATCAAATGAGGGAAATGTTTTTAACTCGTTATGAGTCAGAAGCAGCGGACCAATCACCGCCCACCTCACTCCTCCTCAGAGGAAACGGAGCGGCCGCTGTCGGTGTGAAAAACAAGCGAATCTCTGGAGGAAAATACTGGTTTTTACAGCTTTAGTTTCGGCTGCTTTTAGTCCACACGACACATATTAATTATGACGGTTAGAGCCTCACCTGTACAGGTGACAGCGGCTCTAATTGGAGGATGAGTTTAAACTGACAGGAGATCAGAGATCAATAAAAAGGCAGTAAAGAGTAAAAACTGTGAAAACGTCACCTTTTAACGGAGAGTCCAAGCTGCGACGCGACGTCACAACCAGGAAACCAGAGAGGTCACGGGTCTGAACGCACAGCATGCGGGGTTTGCGGGTGGTCAGTGCGCAGTGTATTTCCGGTAGCTGCCACAGTGTTTGTCAGAACAAACACACCCAGGAGTCTTAAACTGATGACATCATGCTTCATGAACGAACCTCCTCGCTGTCTCTACGGTGATTGGCTTACAGGTCAGGTGACCGGTGTGTCAGTGAATGTGGATAATTTGATGCCTTTTCTGCCCTGCGTTCTGCCTCTCAGGCTCCAGAGAGTCTGCCCTGTCTTCCTGCCTGAGAGGAAGCCTGCAGACATTACTCAGGGCTTAAAGCCACACTAAAGCTCAGTGATTTCATATAAAGTCATATTTTTATTTAGTACGGTTAGTTTTCTCCTTACAAACAACTGAATATCAATCACATCAGTAAAGCAAAGAGCTTTTGTGATAAAGATGCAAATACAATATTATTGATCATAAAGTGTCAACAAATTAGGGTTAGAACATAAACAATAAATAAGTTAACGTAGCAGGTTTTGTTTGTTATTCTACCATTATTACAGAAAGGACAATAAACAACTTCATTCGTTCCGTATAACAGCAGAACCTGCCTGAGAATCCTGCTGTTTTTAACTTTTCTTCAGTATCACAGTGATCCAGTGATAGTTGTCTGAACATCCATGGGTCCACTGCAGACAGGAAGTGCTGACAGCTCATTCAGCATACTGTTAATGGTAAAAGTACACAAGTACTATCAGCTTCATGTAGTTAAAGTAGTAGTACAGAAGGACCTCTGGTGGTGAACAGATGATGCATGTTGTCAGTTTGATGAACACAGATGACATGAAGTGTTTTTAAATATTGTTATTAGAATTGTATTGATGACTGCCGTTAACCACACTAATACCAACAGTGATGTGATCAATACAAACATTCATGCTTCATGTTAATCTGGATGGAAGTGGACTGTTAAAGTGACTCACAGAGAAACTATCATGATCACTGCCCTCCAGTGGTCACTGTCAGTAACTACAACACTGACAATACTGCTGATATTATGATAGAAATAATCAGTGTTTACTGCCCTCCAGTGGTCACACTGAGTCACTACAACACCACGTTACACTGACATACAGGAGTCACACTGATCATCAGGATCAATGTGTACTGATCAGTATTGATGACATCATGAGTGTCAGTATTGATATGAACAGTGTTGTATGGAGAGTGACCACTGGAGGGCGCCGATCACTCACATCTATTATTCTGTTTCTATTTCACATCAACACCAATATTACTGATCATATTATTGATCCTGGACTGATCAGTGTTTGCTGCCCTCAGGTGGCCACAGTGAAGAATTACAACTAAAACAGGACGACAGAATAACTAAGCAGTCCACCAGAACATACCCTGTAAAAAAATGACTACAATGATTGCACTGTTAAAATAGACGACCAGCACATGCACTGTAAAAACAATTAAGACCAGAGCAACAAATGGGGTGCACTGTAAAAAAAACTTTCAAGTGTACATGAACTGTGAAAACACGACAACCAGGGATTGCACTGTAAAAAATGAAAATAGGAGATGCTCTATGAAAAATGTGAACTGAGAATACAATGATTTTAATGTTTAGTATCTGAAATACTTGTAGAGGTCAAAACTGTACTCTAAAAAATGACAACAGATTAAACACTGTAAAAAATGAAAACCAGAGGATAAGTGCTAAAACCAGTGCATTCACTGTAAAAAGATGGTGATCCTGATGACCAGGGAATGCACTGTAAAATATGAAATTCTAAAAGGATCTGAAGAGCTGGGAAGGTGATCATGATGAGGGTTCTCCAGCGGAACGTTTAACTTTTGTTTTGCAAAAATAAAAAGGACTATGAGACATTCTGCACAGAACTTGTGGATAAAAAGAACTACAAGGTTTTCTCCAGATTTGAGGAAGACTGATTCATCCTTGTGGACCAATGCTGCAGTCATAACAAAGTCACGCTGTGCAGTCACATTTAACTGCAAACCTTCACTGTATACTGGGTTTTAAATATTTTATTTATACTGGAATATTTTAATAAAGAGTGAACAACAGCAGCTGAATAGTGTCTTTATTACTGTAATATTTCACTCAGATCTGAAAGTCAGGACTGCATTAACTGAATTACATTTTTTTCAGTCCTTAGTACATGATTGAAATGAGGATCCTGTGATGCACTGGGAAATGTAAATCATTTCTTTACCTGCAGTTAACTGGGAGCACAGTTTGTCTTTGCTGTCTTGTAACACAATAAATAAAGCTGTTTCATCCTAAATGTGAGTCAGCAGCCGCGGCAGGTCGGTGGCTGCTCAGGCTGCCGCTGCTGCTGCCGCCGCAGCCACGAGCAGCAGCTCTACTCCTGCTCTTCTTCCTCAGTGAAGTCATCCTCATGTTCTCCTCAGTTATTTTACAGCCCGTCTTCAACAACAACTCTTTATGTCTTAAATCACTCCGACATGCAGAGTGTGGCGTTCAGGGACATGTGGCTCTACACATCAGTTAGTTAGCTCATCTCTATCAATCAGTTAGAGATGAGCTCTGATTACAAAGAGGAGAAACAGCTGATGACTGCTGCTGCAACACTGAGCACAAATCTAAAGCTGAAGCCAAAAACACAAACTCACATTCACATAGCAGATCTGGACCCGAGCAGATCTGGTCCCTGCACCAGCCGTTTGTTGATGACACGGTTGGCGCAGTAGGGTTGCCTCTTCTTCTTCTTGCTCTTCTTCTGGTTTTAAGGCAGGTTGCATCCATTGCTTATAAGGTGCATACCGCCACCTACTGTACTGGACCATGTAGTGCTGCAGGGGGGCTGAAGAGAGGCAAAGACCTCCGGAGCGCATCACGTCAAGTCCTTGGGATTTTCCTGGAAAACCTGTCCCGAGTCCTTTACATAGAAATCAGTCCACAGGCTTATAGGCAACCGAGAAAGTCAGGGAAGGTCTCTTTATTAAGTTACGTTACAATCCGTTCACACATTGGCAAAATCAAGTGATTAATATGTGAAATGTTACATACAGGACCTTTAAACAGTGCAGCTCAGTGAGCTACAGAAGTTTAATGTTTTAATGTTCACAAGTATCTGAAATACATGGAGAAGAAAACTAACTGTACTGTAAAAATGACAACAGATTAAACACTGTACAAAATGAAAACCAGAGGATAAGTGCTAAAACCAGTGTATTCGTAACCCGGGAAACCCCAAAAAGTACATTCAAGATTATTGCAAATACTGACGATAAGGGGAGGTTTCATGAGATAAACTGCTCCTAAACAGCCAGCAGTGCAGCTCTGAGCTGCAGAGTTTCATATGAACATGCTGCTTCAAACATCAAGAGTCAGTGTTGTTGTTGCTCAGTGAGATTAACTGA
>VMKM01003028.1:0-27500 GCA_008360985.2 Macquaria ambigua
GCAGTACTGCAGTATTACTATACTAATACTACACTGTAACTGCCAGTGAGTACTGCAGTATTACTATACTAATACTACACTGCTACTGCCAAGCAGTACTGCAATATTACTCTACTAATACTACACTGTTACTCTACTAATACTACACTGTTACTGCCAATGAGTACTGCAGTATTACTATACTAATACTACACTGCCACTGCCAAGCAGTACTGCAGTATTACTCTACTAATACTACACTGTTACTCTACTAATACTACACTGCTACTGCCAGGCAGTACTGCAATATTACTCTACTAATACTACAGCTGGAATAACCTCTCTTTAAAAGCCAGCTGGCTAATTGGACTAATTAACAGATTAAAAACTTTATTGGAGACTAAAATAAAGTTTCCTTTTTGTATTTCTCAGCCGCTGCCTTTCATTATCTCGCTCTTCTGTAAAGACTAGTTGGACAGTTACATAACATAAAATAATCACAACCCCAGTAATTGTAGTAACAGCCAGTACTTGCTCACAAATACATTCAGTACACATGTTGTAGCTGCGTGGTGTCTTCAGAACAACTCCATCCTGGAAGCTCCTGGGCTGTCAGACAGTGGTTACTCAGGAGCAGGCATTTTTTAGGGGCAGGAACCAAAACCGGGTCCAGGTTCCTGCAGTCAAAAAGTAGGTAAATGTTCCTGTGGATGAGAAGCTCCAATAAAGCTCAGTGAGCTGCAAACAAAGGCAGACAGGAACTAACTTCTCTAACGAACGCTCTCAGCAGCTGAAGTCAGACACTACTGAGACCAGGTGCAGGCTCGGCCCTGAGACCAGGTGCAGGCTCGGTGTTCTGGTCTGCCTCCTGCGGGGTTAACAGCATGAGCATCCTCCAGCCAATCAGCAGCTGTTTCTTAACGAGCTTCACTTGCTGCTTCGTCTCTTTGGTTCTGACAAACTAACCGCCCTTTGTGTTTGTTTGTTTGTTTGTTTGTTTGTTTGTTTGCAGCTTCTCCTCTCATGGGCGCTCAGAGCTTTCCTAACCTCACCACCACCGGCACCACCTCCACCGTTACCATGTCAACCTCCATAGTAACCAGCAGCAATAACGTAGCCACGGCCACCACGGGTCTGTCGGTGGGCCAGTTGCTAAGCAACACCCTGACGACCAGCCTGACGTCCACGTCCAGCGAGAGCGACACGGGCCAGGAGGCCGAGTTCTCTCTCTATGGTTGGTGACCCCATACACATACACACACACACACACACACACACACACACACACACACACACACACACACACACAGCCTGCTTCAGCTAACCTGCTGTCTAACTTTTCTCACATCAGGAAGCAGATTAGCTTTTCTACAGACTGAACAAGAAGAAACCGTTCGTCAGTTCGAGAAACTCTTATTTTCATTACTGATTATTTCTGCAGTTCGTCTTTTAGGCTACAAAGTGTCAAGAATATTAACAGATCCTTTTTACAAGCAGAGCTGGTTTCATTTTAAATATTTTGATCTCAGAGTTGTGCTTCCTTTGACAAAATGATACCTGATATTTTTCAATACCTGTCTTTACAGCGTATTAATGTGTTTTACCACAAAACAGTTTTTTATGTTCAACAACATCATCAGTGTTTAGAAAACGTTAAATTAAATAAAAAAGTTGAATTAGAAAATAAGTCTTTTCAATAATAAGTCAATAGAGAGTCTGACTACTTTCAGTACTTGACAGTTTTCATACATTTTATTTAAACCGGACCTGTGAGCAGGTATACTGGGGTCTGTCCACCTGACAGCATGACTGAATAAAACTCAACAGGTGGATTAACACCTGGTGTGCCTGCCACATGTAGTGGAACAATGTATCGATGAGCTAAGAGCAGAATTGTGTTTGGGTTCCACCTGGACTGGCACCAGATTGGATCAGGTGAGTCTGGAGAACACGCTGAATGTGCGTACCGGAGTTGGTGTCATAAAGAATATATTGATGAGCTACTGATAATCAATATTCAGAAATAAAAGTGGACAATACCAAATTAGGTATAAAAATATCAAGGATGTGTTGAACTGCATTTAAACAACGTAATTTTAACTACGAGCAAATATGTGTTAAAGTGTCACCTGTTGACTGTTCGTTTGTGTAATTAGAGTTTCTGAAGAACTACGCTGAACAAAAGTCAACGTCATTAAGGTCTGTAGCTGATCATCATCAGGCAGGTTTCAGGGTTGTTTGACACCAAACTGATCAAACAACGTGATAATAAGTCAAATGTCCGGTCCTGTATCTGTCTGAGCAGCAGGGATTCAGCTCAGTGACAGGAAGCAGAAACGTTTCAGAAGTTATCACAGGAGTCCAAAGTTCTTTTCTCAGTCTGAAGGAGGTTTAGTTGAAGCTGTGTTGGTGGTCGACCATCAGAGCTGTGAACAAGACAAAAGTATTTGTTTTTATAAATCTATCAGCTGGATTTAAAGGTTTTCCTTCCAGCTCTGAACTATCTGACCAACATCATGTTTCCTCATGTGTCTCTCTTTGTACCTCGTGTAGACTTCCTGGACAGCTGTCGTGCCAACACTCTATTGGCTGAGCTGGACGACGAGGAGGACCTCCCAGAGCCCGACGACGACGATGACGAGAACGAAGACGACAATCAGGAGGACCAGGAGTACGAGGAGGTTCTGGTAATACACCTCTTGTTGTTTGTTGGTTTTGTTTAATAATACTGACCTGGCAGCATGAGTAGCGAGTTACAGGAAGTGATGTCAGAGGTGATGTCCGTCCTGCAGGAGGAGGAGGAGTACGAGACCAAAGGAGGTCGCAGGAGGACGTGGGACGACGACTTCGTCCTGAAGAGACAGTTCTCTGCTCTGGTCCCTGCCTTTGACCCCCGACCAGGAAGAACCAACGTCCAGCAGACCACCGACCTGGAGATTCCCCCACCAGGTAACACACACACACACACACACACACACACACACACACACACACACACACACACACACACACACACACACACACACACACACGGATTCTGAACTCAAACCAAACTTAGTCAAGAAATAAGGTCGTGTAATAAGGTAACTGTGTAGAATCTCTGCAGACTCCTGGTTTAACACCTGATCATTTTTATTGATTAGAGCTTTGTGTCTTCGTATCATAATATTCGGTTACGTTGTGTTTACTTGAGTTAAGTCAACTTTATTTCAAGTAAACCACAGTTCCAGAGTGGTTTACAAATCCACATAAAAAACAATTCAGTAAAGCTGCCATAAGGAGGTTTAATAACAACAGCTGATGAATGGTTGGTAATGATGAACATTAACACATCAGCATGTAAAGCTCTCAGCATCATGTGAACAACCACAGAGCTCACTGAAGGTGATCATAACAAACGTCTCAGTGTTTCTTTCAGCCGAATATAAGATGAACTAGTTCTGCTGCTGTGTTCGTATTCAGTCATCATATTCAGTGTTCCTCTTTTCTTCCATCAGGAACTCCTCGTTCGGAAGTCCAGGAGGAGGTGGAGTGCGCTCCGTCTCCTCACCTGTCTCTCACCCTGAAGGTAAGAAAACCAACCAACCAACCAACCACACAGCTGGATTCATCACACGGGCTGGAAAATGCAGGAAATGTAGTCGCATCATTTTAAGACTGGAAAGTTTTCAATATTCACCTTCAGAAGAATTCAGACATGTTGCTCGGTCAGATCCTGAAGGTTGGAAAGGTTTGGACTTTTGGAAAATGTGAGGGAAGTTAGTTATTTAACAGAGTTGTTCGTGTGTGTGTGTTCAGGTGGCGGGGCTGGGGACGACCCGGGAGGTGGAGCTCCCTCTGTCCAACTACAAGTCCACCATCTTCTACTACGTCCAGCGGCTGCTGCAGCTCTCCTGCAACGGAGCCGTGAAGACGGACAAACTGCGACGCATCTGGGAGCCCACATACACGTAAGTGCGGGGACAGGTCTGAGTCTGATGTGGACCGTCTGACCTGTTCAGGTGTCTGAGTTCTTATTCTTGCTGTTCTGTCCTGCAGGATCATGTACAGAGAGCTGAAGGACTCTGAAAAGGAGAAAGAGAGCGGAAAGATGGTGAGTCGCACTTTAAACACACACACACACACACACACACACACACACACACACACACACACACACACACACACAGTTTTCTCTTTGCTTTGTCCATAAACCTTTAAAAAACACCAATCACAAATAAGCTCATCTCGCCTGAGGAGGAAGAAGTGGACGTACAGAAACAAATGACGTCATTCTTTAGTGATAAACAGTTTGTTTTATTTTCAGCAGTTTAGACACAACAGCTGACAGACAAACTCATTCTAGCTTCCTCAGAGGAGACAGCTGAGCGTCAGGCTGCTGAAAGTTTAACTTCACAAAACCTACTTTGTTACTGTAACAAGAGGAAATGTATCTGTGACTAAACCAAAGTTCAAATATGAAACTCAACTTGTTTTCTGGGATGAAACTTTGACATTTCCCTGAAAAATAAACAAAATGAAATGAAGCAGAACGTTAACAGTTAATGATGATGATGATGATGTTAATGAATGGTGTCAGTGATGAAGAGTTAGAGAATTAGTTCCTGTAGAAGCTTTCCGTCAGAGATGGCAGAATAAACCCTGACCTCTGACATTATGATTGACCTCCTCTTGCAGGACTTGTGTGAACACAGTATCAGTGTCGGCGGTCGTTCTGGTGGTCTGAGCCCGAGCTCGCTTTCAGCCAATCAGAGCAGCGAGATCCTGGGCGTGGCCAGAGAGGTAGCACAGGCGAAGGCCGGCTGCAGCCAGAATGCCTGCGGGGTGGAGGACGTCCTGCAGCTGCTGCGCATCCTCTACATCATCGGAGGAGATGCCGCGTCCAATGCACGCACGCTGCAGGAGGGTACGACACACACACACGCGCTGCAGGAGGGTACGACACACACACACGCGCTGCAGGAGGGTACGACACACACACACACACACACACACACACACACGCTGCAGGAGGGTACGACACACACACACACACACACACACAGACAATAATTTTGCAAATGAAACGGAAGTCAGAGCTGGACATCCCTCTGATCAATAAGTGTGAATACTGTGTGACGCGCTGTATATTGGCGGTGGATCAGTTTGAATTTCTGTCCTGCAGACTTTGACGAGCTGCAGTTCAACGCGTCTCCAGAGGAGTTCACCAGTAAGAAGATCACAACCAAGATTCTGCAGCAGATCGAGGTTTGTTCTTCCTGCTGCTGCACAGACACTTCCTATCCAGAAGAAAGCAGCTGATCAGAGAACAAGTCTTCATTTCTTCACACTGCTGCTGTAGTTAACAGTTGACAGGTTGGTGTGTGGAGGCAGCAGGAATTTAAACTGAGTGTTTTGTTTGTTTCCCAGGAGCCTCTGGCTCTGGCCAGCGGAGCTCTGCCTGACTGGTGTGAACAACTCACCTCCAAGTGTCCTTTCCTCATCCCCTTCGAGACCCGACAGCTCTACTTCACCTGCACAGCCTTCGGAGCGTCCAGGTGAGTCTGAAGACAAACGTCCAGGACATCTCTGAGCATGACGGAGCCTCCCAGACTGCTACCAACTCATTATGAGCTGCACAAACACTGAATACATGCAAACAAACTGAGCTATAATCCTGAAACATTCAAAATGATCCCAAAGGTTTTAGAGGAAAAACCTTGTAAAGACTCCAAAAAAGAGAAAAAGTGACACAAACCTCAAACACACCTGAATAAAGAAATAAAAAGTGAATAAACATCAAATTTCAGATATATGGGACTAAACACAGGAAGTCAGTTAGGCCCTGAACCATATTACATATATAACCTTTGGGGCGTCTGGTGGTTCAGACGTCCCCGGTTTGATTCTGGTCCTGGACCTTGTTGCATGTGACCTCTGCTTGTCAGGTTTTTGCCGTCACTGTCAAATAAGGCAAATGCCAAAGAAATAATACATGAAAGAGGAGAAATCTGAGTAAAACCCCCTAAATTTAGAAAGAGTCTTGAAAAAAGGTTTTGGAATAAAGCCCAGAGGTCAGGGTAACACCTGGGTAAAGCTGAGAAAGTTGGGTAAAGAACTCAAGTAAACACTTGGATATCAGTTTGCATCCTGAGACTAAACTGAAGAAAACATCTGTAATCTTTGTTCAGTCTTTGTTGTTGTCATTAAAGTTAAATGGATTTTGCTTCTAATTCCTTTTTATTGTTTTAGAAATCTTTCATCAGACATTTACTTATTCCAGCACCGTTAAGTGAGTCTGTTGTTCATAATGACCTCTGACCCCGCTGTCTCTGCAGGGCCATCGTGTGGCTCCAGAACCGGCGGGAGGCAACCATGGAGCGCTCTCGGCCGTCCACCACGGTGCGGCGGGACGACCCCGGAGAGTTCAGGGTGGGCCGGCTCAAACACGAGCGAGTCAAAGTCCCCCGAGGAGAAGCCATGATGGAGTGGGCCGAGTCCGTCATGCAGCTGCACGCCGACAGGAAGTCCGTGCTGGAGGTGAGAGGTCGGCGCGACACAGTGCAGAGTCCCATTTCTGCATTTACTGTTATAAAACGGGTTCAGTTGTCCACATGAACAGCTGGAGAGACGCTCTGTTTTTCAAAATTCAAGATATAACATGAAAACAAGATATTAATGTAGGACTACAGAGTTTTCATGAGTTACAAACTACAGCTGGCACAGTCTAAAAAAAGTCTTAAAACAGTCTCAACTCAAGGTCCTCTTACTAACTTATTCTAGAGCTTTTGATCGTATCAAACAGTCTTTATGCTCAGTTGCTATGGTGTGTGTGTGTGTGTGTGTGTGTGTGTGTGTGTGTGTGTGTGTGTGTGTCCAGGTGGAGTTTCAGGGTGAGGAGGGAACAGGTCTCGGTCCCACCCTGGAGTTTTACGCTCTGGTGGCTGCAGAGTTTCAGAGGACGTCTCTGGGGATCTGGCTGTGTGACGACGACTTCCCCGACGATGAGTCCCGACAGGTGAGACGCACGCACAGGAACATCCGGCCTTTTCTTCAAGTTTGATTTTTCTAAAGTCGCAGTTTGAGTCATGTCTGTTGAGTCTTGCATCATTTTCTGTGGAAAAGTCCATTTCTTATATATTAACTCAGGTAATATAAACTCTAGGGACGTATTCAATGAAAATCATCATCATATCATCTTTAAAATATGCCTTTATTTTGAAATCCCCATGGCACGTCTGTGTCCCCCGTTTCTGTCCAAGTTCACCTCCTTCCTGAACTTTCAGACAGTGCCGGCAGATAATGGCAAGAAGCCAAGAAATATTCTGGATTTCAGGGAAAAGACGGGTCAACAGATAAAGCACGTCTCCAGTGATTGGTTTGGGAAAATCGAATCCTCCCCCACGGAAATCGGTTAGAGTGGAGGTGGAAATGGAGAGTAACGAGTCGAAGTGATCTTGTGGAACCTCCCCAGTAAACGGAGCCTGGTCCTGTGTTCCTGTGTTTCAGGTGGATCTGGGCGGTGGTCTGAAGCCTCCTGGTTTCTACGTGCAGCGCTCCTGCGGTCTGTTCCCGGCTCCCTTCCCTCAGGACAGCGAGGAGCTGGAGCGAATCACCAAGCTCTTCCACTTCCTGGGCGTCTTCCTGGCAAAGTGCATCCAGGACAACCGGCTGGTGGACCTGCCCATCTCTCAGCCCTTCTTCAAGCTGCTCTGCATGGGGGACATCAAGTCCAACATGAGCAAGCTGCTGTACCAGTCTCGCAGCTCGCCGCAGGGTCACGACCCCGAGCGCCCCCACCTGCAGCCCTTCCTGCTGCTGTCGGAGGTGCAGTCGGAGGCGTCCACCGAGGAGAGCCAGGAGACCTACTCTGTGGGCAGCTTCGACGAGGACTCCAAGTCTGAGTTCATCATGGACCCCCCGAAACCAAAACCGCCCGCCTGGTACCACGGCATCCTCACCTGGGACGACTTCCAGCTCGTCAACCCTCACAGGTGAGACAGAGAGCCGTGATCAGCGTTCAGCAGGTGTCTTTTCCTCTGCTGTTCCACTTTTCTAAATCCATCCCAACCTTTCTCCCTCTCCTCCTCCCCCTCCTCCTCCTCCTCCTGCAGGGCCAGATTCCTGAAGGAGGTGAAGGAGCTGGCAGTGAAGAGGAGGCAGATTCTGGCCAGTAAGAGTTTATCTGAAGATGAGAAGAACACCAGACTGCAGGACCTGATGTTGAGGAACCCGCTGGGCTCTGGACCCCCCCTCAGCATCGATGACCTCGGGTAAAACACACAAACGCACACACACACACACATACACACACACACACACACACACATACACACACACACACACACATCAGAGCCTTCAGGTCTCCATGGTAACACTCCCAGCAGCTCCAGTGTTTACTCACATCTCACCATTGAGATGCGGTGCGTTTAAGGGCTGAGACAAAACAAAAATTTAAGACAATAGATTCCACAGCTGATGTTAACTTCCATGCAGCTTTAAAGGACGTTAATGAGACAAAGTTTACAGAGTGGACTTCATACTGGACGGGTTAATGAGGCACTTTTATTCAGAGAAAAAGCAAACCGTTTATGTCAGAAAGATATGAAACTCCTCAGACGTGTGAGTTACATGTTCAGGTTCAGGCTGGTAAACACGATGTAAACAATGCAGAAAAATCGTCTTTTTGTTTTATACGGGAAAGAAATCCACTGGACACGTGAAACACTGAATGTAAACAGAAAACTCCACAGGGAGCGTTAAAGAAGTATATTGAACACCACCCCCAATTACATGAGCTTCATTTATAATGCGCCTTCTTATTAACTCATTTAAATCTTTAAAAACACAAAAAAAATGATCAACAAACTTACAAGTTCCTGAAATCTGTCCAGGTAAATTAACCCCCCCCCTCTCTGCAGGTTGAACTTCCAGTTCTGTCCGTCCTCGAAGGTTCACGGTTTCTCAGCTGTGGATCTCAAACCCAACGGAGACGACGAGGTAAAAACACACCTGACATTTAGTTCTAGTTTTTCAGGAAGTTCATCACCTTTTGATTTCATTCAGCTGTAACGTTTCTACTAAAGGTGTGTGTGTGTCTGTGTGTGTGTGTCTGTGTGTGTGTCTGTGTGTGTGTCTGTGTGTGTGTGTGTGTGTGTGTGTGTGTAGATGGTGACCATGGAGAATGCAGAGGAGTACGTGGAGTTGATGTTTGACTTGTGTATGCACACGGGCATCCAGAAACAGATGGAGGCCTTCAGAGGTACACACACACACACACACACACACACACACACACACACACTTCTGAATACACACAATAACATTAACATGATTGAAGATTAAAGCGTCATTCAGACTGGATGAACATCTCCTCTCCTCTCTTGCCTCCTCCTGTCTCCTCCTCTCTTCTCTTGTCTCCTCCTCTCCTGTCTCCTCCTCTCCTATCTCCTCCTCTCCTATCTCCTCCTCTCCTCTCCTCTCCTCTCCTCCTCAGAGGGTTTTAATCGAGTGTTTCCGATGGAGAAGTTGAGCTCTTTCAGCCATAAGGAGGTTCAGATGATCCTCTGCGGCAACCAATCACCATCCTGGACTGCTGATGACATCATCAACTACACTGAACCAAAGCTGGGTTACACCAGAGACAGGTAGGTCGCCACAGACAGGTTGTACCTGTAGACGAGTTAAAGTCAGAAGCAGTGTGTGACTCGTCCTCTGCCCTCAGCCCCGGCTTCCTGCGCTTTGTCAGAGTTTTATGTGGGATGTCGTCTGACGAGAGGAAAGCATTCCTTCAGTTCACCACCGGCTGCTCCACGCTGCCCCCCGGAGGCCTCGCCAACCTGCACCCCCGCCTCACCATCGTCAGGAAGGTAAACTCACTCTCTGATTGGCTCGTTGGCCACAGAGGAAAGAATCAAGTATCTGTTCGTGTGTCGAGTCCTCCTACAGTCTACACAAGACCTCATGTTGCGTTTAATGTCACATGGGAGTTTCTGTAAGCACCAGTTTCTTGTAAAGAGCTCTGATGTTTCCGACTCGGCGGTTAATAATACAGAAGCTCCCGAAAACACAAACATGGACGCCTCAAAAAAGTCTGTGGTTCAACTTAAACCAAATGAATAGAGGTGGAAATATTTAGTACTTCCTGTGTAAGAGCAAGTTTTCTTTAATGACAGCTGGTGTAACCGCCTCCTGCTGCTTTAATGAACGTGCTCCTTCCTTTATATTCTTATGCTGTCCCATCCCATTTTATTGATTAGTTCATGCCTCCACTTGCTAAGATTCTGGTTTTATTGGCTCTTCCTCTTCTTCTTCTGTTCCATTCGAGCCGAAACGATCAGTCAAATTATTGATTAATGACGTCATTAATCAGCCAACAGTGCAGTTTGTTCTCTGCTCTGTTTCTCTTAATGTCTCAGATTTTCTGTTTTATAAACTGAATATTTTTGGATTTTAGACTAAATAAGACTTTTGAAGACGTCACCAAACTTATTAATCGAGAAAATAATCAGCAAATGTATCAGTTGTGAAAATAATGTAGCTGCAGCCCTGCGTTCCACCAGATGTCCTTTGCTAATGATGTTGTGTGAATGTGATTGGTCGCTGCCTCCCTCAGGTCGACGCCACAGACTCCAGCTACCCGTCAGTCAACACCTGCGTTCACTACCTGAAGCTTCCTGAATATTCCTCTGAGGACATCATGAGGGAGCGTCTGTTAGCCGCCACCATGGAGAAAGGCTTCCACCTCAACTGACCCCCGACCGCCACCGCCACACTGAGCATGCTCCTCAAGTCCGTCTCGCTGCCCGCCGCGTGATTGACAGCTCAGCCAGCCAATCCAAACCAGCCGCCTGACTGACCGACTGATCGCCTGCTGGAGGACGAGGAGGAGGATTTATGTTGCAGATTAAATTAAAGAAAAGCTCACATCCTTAACTCCTCCATCCTTCTCGTCTCCTTGTTTCCTCTCTCCTTCATCTTCATCATCCTCCTCACCCCCGAGCTGCTGTGTGCGTGTGTGTGTGTGTGTGTGTGTGTGTTGACCTTCCTCCTCCTCCTCCTCCTGTCTGTTCTCAGTTTAGTGCCTGGTTTGACTCGTAGCTTCTTTTCAGTTCCTCCTCCTTCAAACAATCATGCTTCTTCTTCTTCTCTCTTTTTGTTTTTATTTTGTTTTATTGCTTTTTGTTTCCGTGTGTGTGCGACAGTTTTCGGGTTGTTTCTGACCGGCTGTAGAGGTCAAAGGTCAGAGTGCATTTGGTGTTCTTTTACAATGAAGCTATAGAGACAAAAACACTGGTTGTGTGCGAGGCACATTTAAAGAGAAAACAAATGTAAGAAGCTCTGCTCTCCCTTGTATTTTCTTTGTATATTATAAACATTTATTTAACTCAAGTTGCAGTTTGAGGTAAACAGATATTTTCAAATGTGTATGCTCCAAAAAAATAATCATTAAAATGTTTGCAAAGTATGAAGTAAAGCTGGAGTCCTGTGGTCTGTGTGACAGTGACGCCATGTTGTTTAATGTGCAGCTCCAACAGCACATCCCTTTTTGAGGGATGCTAAGCTACATGCTAACAGTAACTGAGGTCAGCCTGAAACAGTCTGTGACATCACTTCCTGCAGGTTTCTGAGTCTCAGCCGTCGGCCATCTTGTCGAGGGCGGTGAGCGGCGCGAGGACGCGGCTCTTGTTTGTCTCCACGATGTGTCCGTTCTGGATTATCTCGTCCAGGATGATGTGAACTCGGTCCAGGTTGAACATGATCTGACGATGATGCAGAGTCAAAGAAACAAAACCAAAACAACACGCAGAGGTTTCACATTTATACATCAGACAGGAAGTACAGATTGGTGACTGGTCGGAGTAAAGGATACGTCCAGTTCACTCTGTGGGGAGACAGACAGACAAACACAGTTATCAGACTGTTTCTAAACCTGTGAGGGTTTCTGATCTGACTCAGCAGCTTCAGTTAGTCTGGACTCACCACCCGGCTGAAGTATTTATCCAAAACCTCCACAAAGTTATGAACCAGCTCGTAGACGGACAGCTCGTTCTGTGGAGACGAGACAAATATTCAGCTTTACTTCAGACACTGAGATGTAACGTACATTTACTCAAGGGCTGCTATGGAGTACAATTCAGAGGTACTTTTACTTTAGTATTTCCATTTTATGCAACTTTCTACTTCTACTCCGCTACATCTCAGAGGGAAATATTGTACTTTTTACTGCACTACATTTATCTGACAGCTTGAGTTACTTCACAGATTGAGATTTTAAATCACCAACTTCAGCCTGTACACTCTCAGAAAAGACTCAGTATTATCAGACATTAAACCAGTTGTTCAAAATCTTTCCGGCTTTTAACCGCTTACAAAAAAAGCTTCTTGTCATGTTTTGATATCAGAGTTGTTGAGACATTTCTCACTTGGTTTCATTTCAGAAACTGTTGATTTAATATTTCACAAAAATCAAAGATGAGAGAAAAGTTTCATGTATCAGAACTTTGTTTTTTCCTTTTTCCCATTAATCATCTCACGACCCCTCAGGTTTGTCTGGTGACCCTTTGGAGGGGCCCGACCCCTAGGTTGGGAACCACTGGATTAAACTAGCTAACTTCCTGTCTGTGGCTCTGGGCTCACTGCCCATTGGTTCCTGCTGATCTTTAAAAACAAAAATATATAGTTTCCTGTTTCAAACAGCTGCTCTCTGTAGTTTTTACAAACAAACAGGAGGAAACAGAGCATTTGTTGGGGACTATTTTCAGAGGCGGATTAATATTTTCCATATTTATAATAACAATTTCCCTGTTCCTTTAAGAGGGGGTGCACGTGTGCTACTCACCTCGCTGTCTGTGACTCCTACCACGATGTACAGAGCAGCGTACTGACGGTAGACCAGTTTAAAGTCTTTGTACTCCACAAAGGAACACTGAAACCACCAGACAGCAGCAGAGTTACAGGAACACACCGCCGTTTATACTTCATGATCACTAGACACCATGTATACTTCACAGACAGACAGGCAGACAGACAGGCAGACAGTCACCTGGTCCTTCTTGCGGCTCAGGCAGCAGCGGACCACGTCGGCCTCCAGCACGGCTCTCCTGCTCAGCTCCACAGGGTGGTAATACCTGGACAGTCTGGTCTGACCCTGCCGGTTCACCATCAGCACAAACTTTATCATCCTGTGATCGTCCGCCCGCCTGACACACAGCACAGGGACGAACCTGTCAGACATATTGATCGATATACTTTCAGTCGTTTTTCGAGCAAAAATGTTCAAATATTGATATTAATATTAATACTGAGTTCTGCTGCACACATTTCAGTTCTTCTCTCCAAACGTTGATTTTCTTTTGTGAAAAACAAAACAGATATTTTAACTTCTTTGCGTGTTTTCAAATGAGACAATATGAGAAGGTATATGAGGTCAAAACCTGCAACTTATACACTCTGACACCTGTGAAGAATAACATATTATATTATTGACGCATTAATGTGTTCATCACTGTAATGTTGCAGCTGGTAAAGGTGGAGCTCATTTTAATTACTATTAATATTAGTGTATCAGATATTTCAGGTAAACAGTCCCTGACGTACAGAGAACTCTTTAATAGCCGTTTACAATGACAGAAGTCGCGTTTACAGCTTCCGTTACTGGGACGGCGGAGTGTCCGAGGAGCACTTGAAGGCAGCGTACCGTCGTACTCATATAACCTGTTAATAACCGTTAATAAAAGCGTTTTAAATATAGCATAAGGCTTCTATATGACCGTTCAACAATGTCACGTATCCGTTAATATAATTAATGTTTATTCGACTTACCGGCAGCTGTTAGCTTGTAGCTGAACTGTAGCTAAATGAGCCCCATCACACAGGCTAAAAACAACGACAAGCTAACTGCTGTTAGCTTGTTTAAAAATCTAAGTTAGTTTGTAAACAACGAGGCGTGGCAGCCGTTCAGACGCTCACAGTTAAACTACATTTACTATTAAACACTATTAAAACAAACAAGATGAGTCAGTTACCAACGCTACGAGGCTAACTAGAGCTGTTAGCATTTCCTACGCATGCTCAATGAAGCCCTCGTCTGGTGCGTTCACTGAACAAATGGTAAATAAGAACTTTAATATATATAACAAATATAATAAAATAAAATAAAGGCAAATTACATTCCAGATGTTTTCAAAAATGCAATTATAACATTTAATTGTACTCTGTGTCCAAAATGATGTAAAAGAGATAAGTGAGTGATTCTGGTTTCTCAAAGTGCATTTTTGTCTGTCACTGTGTTTTATCTGTACTACCACTGGGTGGCCTCAAAGTTGTACATTTCCAAATTTTCCACAGTGTCTTTAATCTAAATTAAATTTAGTGGCTTTACTTTGTACTGGGTTACATGACACATATAATATGATACTGAACAAACAGGATCAGGGCACAATCGATAAACTAAATATTAGCCTCTCACCAATTTATAACCCTATGTGTGTGTTTATTTCCATCCTAAACACAAATATGTGGATATATATTATATTTACCAAATTATAATATATGCTTTTTTCAAATTAACTGAGAAAGTCCACAATCTTGAGAAATCTTGAGAAACTGCAGTACAAGTACCAGTGCCGCTAGTTGGGAATCAGTGTCCTAAATGGGATATGAATCCAGACGGGAGGTGTGATTTCCTACATTTTCCCTGTTTAATAAACGTTACATAGTGTATTTGGATCACAGGAAAAAAAGCAGGATGTATCTTTCCCGTCGTGCAGCGCGGCTGGGTTCTCCCTCCGTGATCATCGCTTCCAGGGAGAGAGAGAGCAGTAATGGCGGCCGGGTAGATCCACACACAAACACCGCGTCCGCAATCAGCCGCACTCACCGCAGCCCTCCGGGGGCCGCCAGCCTCACACACCGCGGCGGAGCCAGCGCGACAGACACGGCGTGGAGACACGGGCTTCAGGGGGGACGGGAATCCTTCAGCGGGCCGTTGCTGTCTGGGACTTTCCTTCTACTTTTCTAAAAAAAAAAAAACATGGATGAGCACCCCGGCGGAGGAGGGGTCGGAGCGGGCGCCCCGCGACAGCCTCCGCCGCAGCAGCAGCAAGGGAGCAACAGTAGCGTTAATCCGCCGATCGGAGGTGGCGGCGGAGGAGTCATGGTGCCGCACCAACCGGACGAGCTGCCCCGGCCGCAGCAGCAGTACACGATTCCCGGCATCCTGCACTACATCCAGCACGAGTGGGCCCGGTTCGAGATGGAGAGGGCGCACTGGGAAGTGGAGAGGGCCGAGCTCCAGGTTAGCCCACTTAGCTTAGCACTGAATGCCGATTAGGCTAACCCAAGCTAAGAACAACAACAACCGGGGACCCTGTCCAGTATAACGTTACGGGTTGAAGGAAAGCTGTTGCTGTTTACCGAGAATTAGCCACATTAGCTTTTCCTCTTGACATCTTAGTTCATAGCTACCGTAGGCCAAACTGTCGTTAACGTTCACGGCTAATCTAATGTTTGTAACCTAGCTGGATGAATGGCTAAGCTAACGGGTCACAGCACGAATAGCAGAATGCGCTGGGTTACCGTTAGCGCGACTGGAGCTAGCCGTTAGCTTCACAGCGCTGCCAAAAGGTAACTTAGCACTTAGCATTCACTGTTGTTGTCACTTTCCTTTGTTAGCTTATGAGTTTATTCTCGCACCATGGGGTGATAACGGTTAAAGTTTTTATTGTAGACATGAAGTCAGCGGGTAGTAAAGGAGAAGTGAATCCAGCTGACTGTCAGCTAATCTCTACATGAAGCCATTTTGGTTTGTCACCCTAGCTTAGGCAGCTGTGTTGGTGGCTAATGTTGCTGTCTAATCAACAGCTGGACCTGAGTGTTTCTGACTGAAGCAGCCGTGTGTTTGTGTTAAAACTCCTTTATGGTGGATAAATGAGTTTGCTGATACTGTTGGCATCACACACAGAGCCGGTGTATGTCTGGTAGCTTAACAGAATGTGACACAGCCTCACCTACCATAAATGAGAGGAGTTGGACTTCCTGATAAAGACTGTCTTCACACTGTAACTGTGATTAAACAGACTAAAGGACCACACCAGTGGGTTTTCATGTATTTGCCTTGAATCATGTGTACTTCACTTTACTGCAGACCATTTTTATAAAAAATCCCATCAGTTATTAAGTACATTTCCAGTTCTTATAGGTAGTTGAATATCAATTATGAAATACACCTCAAAGGAGATATCTGATGATAATATGTGCAACTGCATTATATTTTGCAGTTAGGCCGGCATTGCTGTGGTGTTAAGAGTCACCATGACTGAATGAATGGAACTCAAAGTGCCAAAATAACATGATCACTTGTTTGTTCAGGCTTTAGTTTCTCTGTGTGTGTGTGTGTGTGTGTGTGTGTGTGTGTGTGTGTGTGTGTGTGTGTTGGAGAAAGACGGTGCTGAAATGTGGGGCAGTTCATGTCTTTGTCATAACACACCCTGCAGCAGGCGGACTGAAGTGGAGGCTGCTGGCTGGCTGTGTGTGTGTGTGTGTGTGTGTGTGTGTGTGTGTGTGTGTGTGTGTGTTTGCTCTGCTCTAACTTGTTGCGTTGTGACACTGGATGCCTTCAGCATGACTCTGTCAGAGTTCCTGATAAGAGTGGAGCATACAGGCGGCTGCTGAGGTTTGAGCAGAACAAACGAGCGAAGGTGTCGACATTCCTGCCCATTACTGTTTACTGGAGGAGGAGGAAGAGGAGGAGAGCCAATAAACAGCAAAGGCAATAAATGCTCAGATCCTCTGGAAATGCTTTATCAGTACACTGGGACCAGGTGTCGCTGGTGTCAGTTGAACTTTTAGGAGTTGTAGAAGGTTGGGTTCTTAAAGTTTTGTTTAACCTTTGTTTTTTACAGATTTAACCCTTTCAGTCCTCGTCCAAAAGCTGCGTTTGTGTCCTACTTCCATTTCGGGATGCACCAATACTGACATTATTAGGCAGGTTGGATATTGGCCAGACATCGGGCTGTATTTACTGTATAAACTGTACTAATGTTGATTTTGACTTCACGATTAGAAAGTAATCCATGTCTCAGCGCAGCAGAGCAGGAATAATTGTTCACCTGGTTGACAGGTAACGTCAGCATTTTCAAGCCACGATCAAATGGCTGTTTAATTTTGTTCAACTGTCTGACATCAGGAAAATATGTGAATGACCCAGCTGAGACTCAGCAGAGATTCTGATCAACATGTGTTGGAGCTGTTTCCTGTTTGTGTTTCCGTGTGGACAGAGATATTCAGACTGGAGGTATCACTGGTTGTCACAAGCATCGAGATCAGAAAGAGATTTGGGTGTTTGTTTTAATGTTATTGGTATTTAAACAGCAGCGGACTCCCAGCTAGTCTAAAAGCAGCATTTTGTTTTCAAATAGTTGAAATAGTTTCTGCACTAAAGAAGAAAAACAACCAGATAAAATATTATAATAATAATAATATTATATAATAATATAAACATATTCTCAGCACCCTGCAGAGCGCCGTCCAGCATTTCTACCTTTTCAAACATCAGCCGTCACACAGCAGGAAATCCCAAAGAAACACCACGATGACTGTGGTGTTGTTCCAGAATCCCGTCTCAAACCACGCAGACACTCTTTAATCCGTTATTGGTCTAATTTCCCTAATCTCTCCTCGCCTCTTCAGGAAACACACACAAATACTCTGAAAGAACGTGTTCGCGAGTTCACTTTCTGGGACTATTTGGACTAAAAAGTCTTAAAACTGCTGAAGATACAAACATAAGAAGTGCCTCGTTACTGACATGAAATATTAGAAAGGTTTCTGTAAGGTAGTGAACAGAGGTTACATGTTTTATCTGTGTGATTTAGTTGAATTGTCTTTGTGTAAAGTGTACCTTTTGAATTATCAGTGTTTATTGATGGACGTGAGTGTCGGTTGTGTTTCTGGTGAAACCCTGACTTGTATTCTGTCTGAGAGTCTCTGTTGCCTTTTCTCCAGCACAGGGAAGTGATCTGATTGGTTCAGGTCGTTCATGTTTGCTGTGTAAACTGTGCTTTCATCATGGTTTTATCCAGGAACCCTTGAACAGCAGCACCCTGCTTCCCTGTCCCTCTGTGTACATACAGCACTGTTAGTTGGGGTGAAACATGTTCAGCTCTGATTTGAAATCAGGTGATTGAACCGTAGAGTCGCAGCAGTGAGGAGGTTAAAGCTCCCCAGGAAGCAGCAGCAGATGAGTTTTATGGTCCCGGCTGGTTAAAAGGACCTGAGCTGTGAAATATTGATGCGGAGTCTCTGAGTATCTGCTGCCATTAGAGCGAGCTGGGTCAGGAGACGACAGGAGCCCAAACTTCCTGCTTGAGCCTCCAGTTAAGATGCTGAGCAGCAGCACACCTCTGACCTTTACCTTACAAGACAAAATGAATTGAAGTTGGGAATAGAATATCTGAAACAGCTTCTTGGTTGTTGTGATGGAGTCAGAGACATTTTGTTGTTTATCTGAATGGCTTCTGTAGTTGTGATCAAAAGTAGAAAATCCCATGATATATATTGTATATGATCTAAATTTGTTAAAGATTTTGCTGTACTGTCTATACTGGGGTGGTGAAAGGGACAGGTGCATGCAGGTGTTGTAAAAACAACCGGAAGTTTCACTCACCAACACGATCGGCAGGTGGAGCTGCAGCTTTGGCTGTGACAAACACACAGCGCTCGATTTCCACAATTTGTGTCAAAAATCGCACTCCTATATCCATAACTCAGTCAGGTCTGAACTCTCAGACATGAAGCTCATGTTGAATCATTCAGTGAGACTTCTCATTATCTCTGATGTCCAGAACAAAGAGCTTTTCTTCAGTATCACAGTGATCAGTGATGTTGTCTGAACATCCATGATACGCTGCAGACAGGAGCTGCTGACAGCTCATTCACTCCCTGTTAGTGGAGACAGTTTACCAAAATGTAAACAAATACAGGCTAAAAACGTTGTAGCACACAGCTAACTAACATTATACTTCCTGTTTACATCAGCGTCACCATGGCAGCCATCCCTTTAATATTTCTGGGTGTATTAGGCTGCTGTGGACGATGGTGGATTTTGAGGATTCACACCAGAGCAACTTCCTCCTCCTCAGATGCTCGGCTTTATTCTACAAATGTGGGGGGGGATTTTACACAGAAAACACACTTTTCACACACCCCAGTTCGTAGCCAGGAGGTCAAAGGTCGCCCTGGTTACCTGGAGAGCAAACCTCAGGCCGATGTGTATCTGTAGGTGGGGCAGCGCCATGGTGACTCCATGTTTTGGTTAAAGGGGGGCAGGGCTGCAGGACGGGAGGCTGTTATTAGGCGGCCTGGCCTACTGGGCCCTGCTCTGCCAGCCTGATCCCGAAATAACCACCACACACACACACACACACACACACACACACACACACACACACAGTAATGACGCAGTTGTTCAGAGGAATGGCTGTTAAGACACCCCCCCCCTCCTGTTTAGCCTGATCTGTCAGCCTGGTAAATCTGGGCCAGTGAGCTCACTTCACACACACACCCTTCATCATCATCTTCCTCATCATCACCCCTGTGCTCTGACCTCACTCCAGCTCCCCGAGGAACGCTTGATTCATGCTCACCAGGTGCACTAGGCAGGAGGGGCAGAGGGGTGGTGTGACTTCACTCTTCAGCTGAGAACAAACTAGAAAAGTCTTCAGGTCCACGTGAAGAGACGCAGACCAGCAGACTGTGTTTGTAGTGTGGACAGAAAGCTGTTACATGAAAGTTACATGTTGTCATGGGAGGATGGAGAGCTGCGTACACCTACACACCGCTGCATATATGCTCAATAAAGGCTGGACTTCACTGTCACTCCGTCTGTCCGTGTTTTAAGGCTGCGTTCTGAGCTGTTACACAGGTTTTTCAAGATGGCGGTTAAAAACTGTTGTTAGAACCATGAAGAAGCTCCTCCTGCTGTCAGGGATGAGCTTTGGCTCAAAGTGCAGAGACACAACAAACATTAACTCAACATTAGACTGACAAACACAGGTCAACACACACACACACACGCAGTGAGACAGGGAGTCAGTAACAAACAGCAGGACAAACGGCAGTGAAAGCGTGATGTGTGCGTCACGGTCCGTTTCCTGTAACTGCTGATGACTCGGTGACATCACTGCTGATGACAGTGAGACAGGTTTTTAGGAGGATTCGTCCTTTAATAAAGTGTCTTTGTATCACCAGAAGACCTGTTGTTGTTTTTGAACGTGGATCAGACTTTGGTTGTTTACTTTGTGTGTGTGTGTGTGTGTGTGTGTGTGTGTGTGTGTGTGTGTGTGGTGGCTCATACCCACACACACACGTACGTCTTCTGGTATGTGGGGGGGATATGGAGCTGTGGCTGTCAATCACAGAGCCAGCCAATCAGAGCGCAGCTGCATTAGTGTGGACGTTCCCGTTCAATCCCTACCTCTCTCTCTCTCTGTCTGTCTGTCTCTCTCTCTTTTGGCCAGGGGAGGACCTCTGGTTTCCCCGTCGTCATGGCGACCTTCACTCGAGGAAGTCGCGACCCCCAGTTTGACTCTGAGCCCCCCCTGTTGCCATGGGCACCCTGGCAGCGTGTATAAATAGCCCTCAGCCTTCATCAGTGTTGGGTTTCAGGAGCAGCTGCTCACAGACAGACAGACAGATGGACCGACAGACTGACAGGTGTGGTCAGGCAGACAGGAGGTGCTGCAGGTTGATGGAGGTGATCTGGAGGTTTTGGTGTGAAGGGGTCTCAGTGTTTCTCTGATGTTTTTCACAGTTGCAGCTGACTCTAACTTTGTACCGTCATGCAGAGAGCGGGCCTGAGAATCAGACTGAATCTTCAAATGTCTTGTTTCATTCGACCAAAAGTCCAAAAACTCCAAAATATTCAGTTTACAATGATATATAACAAAGAAAAGCAGCTCTTTAGAGGCTGAAATCTGAATATTTGGCGTTTTTTCACTATTGAAAAATGACAAACAATTAATCTATTACCAAAATAGTTGCAGATTATTTTTCTGTCAGTAACTCGACTAATTGTTCGACTAGATCGGAGAAGTTAACGTTTGTCCTGTCGATGAAAGAAATATGAGGATTTCATAGTTTCTCTGAACGTGTTTCTGTAATTAAATGTACAACCTGTCTAGCTGCAAACATCTCCGCCAATTCTTTTGGCCATTTGTTGTTGTCACCGTTTTTTATGTGTATCAATAGTTTTCTATTCCTATTATCTAGTCCTGGTGGTCTCAGGGTTCTGGGTGCTGACCATGAGCGGCATCCCTGGTTCAGGTCTGAACAAGGACCTGTTGTTGCATCTTCCTCTCATTTCCTGTTATCTGTCTACTGTCGGCTCTGTACTATAAACCTCAATAGATGAAGGACAGCCGGAGCTTTTCAGTTCACAGTGCCGATCAATTCATCAGGTAATTTCTCCTCCTGAGATCTTCAGGTTAAATTAAACAGTGTTTCTACTCAGAAGACGTGCGGTGAGTTTGAAAACAGACACCACAAAAGAAGAGCGTTCAGAAATGTGATTTAAATCCTAATTGATGGTTGAATGTCAGTTTATCCACACGGATCATTAAACACGAGTGAAATCCCTTCAGAGGGATCTGACGCTTAATACTGGCTGGCTGATGTTTACACGAGGTGGTGTTTGAACATGAGAAGCAAGGACCAATCAGAGCGCAGCAGTGTTTAGATAAAGTCAGGTGTGGGAGGGAAGGAGAGAGCTGTCAATCATCTACTGTACAGTCAGTCAGTCATTAACTAACAGCTGCTGAGCTTCAACTGAAGGAAACTAACCGCTCAGCGCTCACTGTCTTTATTTTCTGTTACTTACATTCTGTTACAACACGTCACTTTTAATGGAAAAACAATCTGAAATCATCTGGGTGTCCTCAGGTTTCCTGTCTGAGCCTCAGTAAACTGGATTGAAAGTGTGAAAGCAAAAAGAATGTGTTTGATTTTCATGCATTTTGTCACCTCTGTTGTTTTTCTTTTTGTCATGTGACACAACTTTGAGATTTTCCCATCATGAAGTTTGTTAGAATTTGCACCCAAAAAACAGTCAAAGCTTTAGCTCCTGTCTGCACTGTAACTGACACCACAGACTGGATATAAAGACAGACGACATGACAGCTCCCCAAAAGTGAAGCCAAAACATCTGGATCGCCCCCTGGTGGCTGGCTGCAGTATAGGTCATAAGCCCCGCCCCCTCCATGTTAGCGGATGGGACATGGGCCAAACTGAAAAAAGTACACGTCAAATAAAATGTTCCCAAAGATGGTTTCTGTCATTTTAGGTTCTTATCACGCTGATGTTTGTTCAAGTGTTCGTTTTTCTGATCAGTTTGGTTTTAATGAGTTATTTGATGCTATAAAAAGGGGGTGTGATGTCATGATTGACAACTGTGAGTGTGCTGTGATTGGTTCAGGTGGGTGTGTGGGCGGGACCTCGATCACTACTGTGCAGACACTGACTCCAAATGATGTCACCAGCACAAGATGGCAGCTCCCATATCCGGGATATTTGGCTTCATTTTTGTACAGCAGGAGGAAGAGGAGACGCGTCGGCCATCTTTATATACAGTCTGTGGCTGATACTGAAGAAAACATGTAAACATGGAGATTATGAGGCAACAGCTTATCTTATATGAAGTTTTTGAGGATTTCTAAGCAGTTTTATGGACGTTTATGTCACTGAAGAGTCCGTCAGTATGTGTGTTCTGACTGTTTAACCTCTGATCATCTCCTTCAGTCTGATGGATGACAGCATGAATGAATCATCTGTCTCTGTCTCCAGGCGAGGATAGCGTTCCTGCAGGGCGAGAGGAAAGGTCAGGAGAACCTGAAGAACGACCTGGTCAGAAGAATAAAAATGTTAGAATACGCTTTAAAACAAGAAAGGTAAGAAACTGCTTCACAGCTGATGATGGTTTTGTGGAGTCACAACGTTAATCATTAGAACAACTAAAGCAGCAGCATGTTCCTCTGTACTACAGATAACACAAAGTGATGTCATTGAACAGAAATACAGCTGATCTAAGTCTGCAGTTGTGGTGCGTTTAGGTGCTAATGGGAAACTTAGAGATTTACATTTATGTCTAAAAATCAGCTTCACTTTAATTTGTTTTTAATTAATTACAGTCTGAATTCATTTCATAATGACTTGTGAAACAAAGAAAAGTCTTTTTTTTTTCTTTTTTCTTCATTTTTACCATTATCACCTTTTTCTCTGCAGCAGTTAAGTATTTATGAAAACTGCAGTCCACTGAAATGTTAAACTTATTGATGAGTTGATTAATGGAGTAGTAATTGTGTTTGTGAGCAGTGTTGTTAAAAATGTAACCTGCAACACAAACAAGAAGCAAACATGGACGTCATGAGAGGATGATGTGAACTGCATCATGGCTTTGTTTGCTTTGATAAACGGCAGCAGTAAAGTGACTGTGGAAACGTGATGTAGTCGGGGTGTGTGGTAGTATATGAAGAGGTTCCTCAGGAACATGAAACCCAGCTTGGGTGCTGGAGAACAGCTGGTGTCAGTTAGAATAAAACTTAAATCAGTGTGACGGGGTGAGAAACACAGTCGGATCAAAACTCAGCAGGAAGAAGAGAAGTAGAAACTGCTGATGAAATGAGGCCAGAGGACCCGAACTGATGAAGTTTGTCACATTCAGCTCAAACTGTTCTGACGTAGGAGAAAGAATCACTTACAGTATTTCTTCTCAGTCCAGGTGAGGTGTACTGATGAAACAGCATCAGTCATAATGTTTAATGATTAAATGTGACTTTTCTTTTGTCCTCAGAGCAAAATATCACAAGTTAAAATACGGAACAGAGTTAAACCAAGGAGAGATGAAGATGCCAAGCTTTGAATCAGGTAGCTGTCTGTCTGTCTGTCTGTCTGTGTTAACCTGCAGTCTGACTGTCTGAAGCCTTTTTTACTCTTCATATCACAAATACACTTAATACCATTAAACTCTCCTCTTCCTCCTCTTCTTTAATCTCTTCTTCTCGCTGTACTTCTCTCTTCTTCATGTTTGAAATAAAGATGACACCTGAACCTATCATATTGGCAAACACTGATCCAACACTGTGTTCTTACTGATCAGGGTCATCCTTCAGCAATTTTCTTTTTAGGTTTCTACAAATTATAATTACTTTTCTCTAGAAGGTTTATAAAGTTGTTACTGTTTTTACAGTAAGAAAGATTTTTAAATTGGTCCGTCCTGATGTGCAGTGTCGTCGTGTTGTGAAGGACCGATCATGTGAAAGGCGTCAGCAGCTGGTGCTGTGTTCGTCAGGATTTCATCACTCTGTATTTTGTGTGTGTTTGTCCTTCAGACACCAAAGACTCTGAGGTCTCTGCGGTTCCTGCCAACAGTCAGCTCACCTGGAAACAAGGAAGACAGCTACTCCGACAGTAAGAGCACTCCCAGGGTTTCTCCTGCTGGAGAACACGCTCACTTCGTGTTGGTAGCTAACAGCAGCTATCAGCTACAACTACATAACAAAGTCAGAATAAACAGCGCTGCTAACCGTCTGTCCTCAGAGAGTCTGAAGGGAAAACAGCCACAGCAGGATCGATGATGATTGATTCATTGTTTAATCTTTAATATGTTGTAAGATATTGACAAATACTCGTCAGGGTAGAGCTGCAACGATTAATCAATGGAGGGAAAATAAATTGGCAGCTGTTTTGATAATCAGTTCATCATTTTTCAAGAAGAAAAAGCTAAACTTCTGCTGGTTCCAGTTTCTTAGATGTGAGTTTGCTGCTTGTCTTTGTCACAGATTATAGTAGATTAAATGTTTTAAGGTTTTGGACTGTTGTTTGGATAAAAAGAGACTTTTCATCACGTCACCTTGAGGGTTTAGGATGTTTTCACAGTTTTAAAGACAAACGATGAGTCAATGAATCGATAAATAATCTGCAGCTCAGCGTTACACAGTGAAGTCTTCAAAACCCAAAGACATTCAGTTCACTGTGGTGTGTGTGTGTGTGTGTGTGTGTGTGTAGGTACCTGCAGGAAGTAGGATACACAGACACCATCCTGGACGTCCGCACTCAGAGGGTCCGCTCTCTGCTCGGCCTGTCGGGCTCCGAGCAGAACGGATCTGTGGAGAACAAGAACCTGCAGCACCTGATCAACGGGACGGAGCGCCGCAAGGACAGCAAGAGGTGCAGCACACACACACAGACACAGGGTTACTGGGGGTCAGAGGTCACACAGTGCTTATACGTGTGTGTGTGTGTGTGTGTGTGTGTGTGTGTTCAGGAGTCCAGGTGATGTTCTGGAGACGTTCAACTTCCTGGAGAACGCAGAGGACAGTGACGAAGAAGAGGATGAGGAGGGAGACCTGATGGACGACATCAGCACTGACAAACACCACCGAGCCAAGAAACACAAGACCAAGGTACACACACACACACACACACACACACACACACACACACACACACACATCTCTCTACCTCACTACCCTCTTCTTCTTTCTCTGCCGTCCTCTTCCTCCACCCTGCTCCCTCCTCTCCTCCCTCATTCTTCTTTCCTTCCCTCTCTTGTTTCCTCCTTCCCTCCTCGTATCCTTTCCTTGATGTTTTGTCCTCTCCTCCTCCAGGTGGGGAACGAGGGCTTGGCGTCGGAGGACGACGCCGACACAGAGGAGGCTCTGAAGGAGTTTGACTTCCTGGTGACGGCGGAGGACGGAGAGGGAGCGGGTGAGGCTCGGAGCTCCGGAGACGGGACGGAGTGGGGTGAGAGACGCTGTTAGTTCAGTTGAACTGGACTCAGTACGATGATTTACACCTCGTATATCCCAGCCAATCAAACGCTGGTGTTTAGCTAGAGGACAGTCATCAGGTGCTGTTTTGACAGAAAAGAGAAAAAGAAAAGTATTCTTAAAAATTGGATCGAAACATTTAATTTCATTTTAATTTAATTAGATCTGCAGGTAAGGCTTAGTTTCATTATTGATCAGCCTGCTGACCAAAACCTAAAAATATTCAGTTTACTATAAAATGAGACAAATCTTCACATTAAGAATCTGGAAACAGAGAATGTGTGATTAGTTTTTGCTTTAGAAAATGAATTGATTATCAAAATAGTTGGTCAGTGGTTTTTCTCTCGATGGATTGATCAGCTAATTGTTGAACTGAAAGGTAAAGTTTGTCAGATTAACGTTGACTTCTCTGTGTAGCGGAGCCTCTACCATTTCCTCCTGGCGGGGGGAAGTCCTTCCTGTTGGGGGGATCAGACGACGTGTTGGAGAGCGTGCTGGGTTTGGGCGACCTTGCTGACCTCACCGTCACCAACGACGAAACCGACTACAGCTACGACGTAAGACACCAACACACCACAGCTGTAGTCTAACACACAGATGATCACTGATCAATGAAACCACCTGATCCGTCACCTCTGTGCCTCAGCTGCCGTCCAATAAGGAGTCTTCATTCAGGAAGACGTGGAACCCGAAGTACACGCTGCGGAGCCACTTTGACGGCGTCCGAGCGCTGGCCTTCCACCCCGTCGAGCCGTGTCTGGTCACTGTGTCTGAGGACCACACCCTCAAACTGTGGAACCTCACCAAGACCGTCCCTGCCAAAAAGTACCTGCACACACACACACACACACACACGCACACACACACACGCACACACCTGTACCTTAAATTGAAGCAGTGTTCTGATACACAGCTGTTCCTGCAGCTGCAGTGGAACCACAACACGAGTCTGTAGGTGATGGAGGTTGTAGACGCTGAGCTTCACAAAGACATCAAGCTGGTCGACTTTGACCTGAGTTTGGACCTGGTCTTTAAAGAGCCCATGAAAGTGATGCTGTTCTCTGTGTGTGTTCCTCTGGAAGCAGCTGCTCCATCATACAGGGCAGGGGGAACCGAAGGAACATTAAAGTGAGGTTCAAGCCTCATTAGAGACTCAATGATTCAAGCATCTTTGACAGTTTGTGTTTCTGGAGACTTACCCAACTTTGGTTCAACAACTTAGGCTCCCACTTTTCTTCTGATCCACCGGTTTTTGTTCTAAACCTTTGATCTAAATGTGTTCAGAGGCTCGTCAGGCTCTGGTTTCTCATTTGCGTTTTGAGCTACGCGTCCTGGTTTAGCTAACAGATAACCGTCCTGCTGCCAAAGCTTTCTGAACTCGTGCTCTTCAGACTTCCTGCTCAGATGTAGAATTTGACATCAGAACTCAGAGTTCATTAGGATTTTAGTATTTGGTTCACAGGACGAACCCAAACTAAAGACAGACCAAACAGAACGTCCTCTAACAGTTTTGGATGAATACACTTAACTTGCTCTTAATATTAGTACTGTCCTAGAATTAAACAGGATGTTGATGTGGGACATAACACAAAGACCAGTTAAGGAAAGAGACGTTTACATTTAAAAGGTAGACTAACATCTTAGTTGGTCAGGTGTTTGTTTGGCTGTTTAGTGCAGGAGGAGCCTCACCAGGACTGAACCCACCAAAACGTATTGACT